>JARJDQ010002380.1:0-12196 GCA_030264215.1 Geostiba sp. GC000077 | reverse complement strand
TACCCCAATCATATTGCTGAACATATGACCAATCACCACCCACATCATACTCAGGGAGCGAACGCCATGAAGACACCCCATTTGATCGCCGCCTCCACCGGCACTTCGCGTCGCAAATAGTTTCTCGCTATTGGTAACCACCGAAAATGCCAGAAGCAAAGGATGCATTGTTTCTGTTAGAAGAAATAATTATTACCATTGCATCAAGAAGGAAGAACTCTTCGAACTTACTCTTTTCATAGTATCTGAGATATATATCATACAAGGAAGACAGAAACATTATCAATCCAATGACGCCAAAACATACTCTGAAACAATGTTGGTAATATTATTATTAGATTAAGGTCAATGGGTATTTTTGTTCGCTCTTACATTAATGCAATGTCACCGTCGGTAATTTTTGGATCCTTACTAGGATCATTACATAACTCCTCTGCAAACCCCATTGAAATGGTTGGCAGAATGTTTGTGACATTCATTATGGTGTTCAGATCATCAGCGGAGCATGCATCTGGTGCACACATGGACCACATCAACGAAAAAGGTGACTCACCCTTGTATAGAAAATACGAAGTTGTAAAAATTTTATAATCACATTGTGATAGAACTATGTACCTGCAATGTAAATGATCCCAGACAATATTTTCCGTTAATTACTGTTGTTTGGTCGCCGGGGACGTCTCTTATCGATTGACACTCATTATAAGCCCCTAAGTTGTACATGTTTCCTTCGAGTATACCGGATTGCAGCTTTGACATGGCATCAAACACTAATAATTAGGACATAAATAATTTTAATTAATTAAATCTCATCCCTGGCTAATTATTGCAGATTAGATTTTTGATTTTCGATTTTGTATAAGTTCAAACGTACTTTTGAATGCCCATTCTTCCTGTGAAAGGAGTCCAATCCCATAAACTAGGAGTGCATTTGTGCATTCTGGTGAAATGTTATATTGTTCCGCTCTGAACATAAATGACTGCGAGACATTGTTCAAGGACATAATAATCTCTCGATACTGAAGAGTCTCATTGAAGTCGGTTGCTTCCATCACCCCGAACACACAAAACACCACAATGATAGTTTTTAAATTAAATCCGCTCGACGCCATTTTGAATATTTATATGATTATAAACTTGCACCAAATGTTCTTTAGTTGTAATTTGCACTTCTTCTAATAACTTTGCCCACCTTGTGGTTATAATGATGTTTCACACGCGTTTAGTGATGGATAAATCAATCAACTACTACTTATATACTGATCAGATTCACTACTCGAGAAACTTTGTGGGCGAGATTCCAGAGCAAAGATTAATAATTTGATAATTGGACCTAAAGTTCTACTGCGTGGAGATTCTGATTAATCATCATCATCATCATCACGCTGATTTTCAAGTGTTTAGATTTAAGTCAAAGCATCACAGGTGGACTTTTTTAAATCTCTTATCTTCTATCTCACAAGTAGCAGACAAAGCCCAAGGTGAATAATTTAAGTGTCTATACAAAAAAAAATGAAAATGAAAATATTTATTTAGTAAACGGGTGCGAAAATTGAATGGTTTCTATGAATCCTGCAATATTTTTTCTTTGTTGTGGAATTACGGTCGAATATTCACATATTTGAAAAACCGTAGTACAAGAGTGTTTAGGTAGAACTATTAATTCCCACAAAGACGGGGTTTGAATTTTTTTGTTCGTTCGCATGTAAAAGAAGTTTTTCCCTGGCACAAAGATTCAAATGGAGAAACAGATACATCCCCCTGCGTCTCCACGATCATTTTCATTTTACAGAGGCCGATGAACTCGCAAAAAGAGGTGCAAACACTACTCCTACGGGACCAGAACCGTTCCGTGAACTCACCGCTGCTCACATAATAGCAGAGGTGATAAAATGGGAGGCAGAAAGCTGCAGACTACACTGGATAAATGCTCCAGATATGCGGCACTCCAAGCGGTTCATCAACATTGATAATACCCACAGGATACTCGATCTCACATGGTACGAGCTAAGAACCTTCACAGGGCTCATGACAGGGCACACCACCCTCCGATACCATTCGAACGCAAGAGGCAGGCGTTAGTCCTCAAGGTGTTTGGGGAGACTTGGTATCACATTGGCCTAAGTGTGCACGAACTCGTACAGTTCTGCAGCAAGCCCCTCATGCTGCTCGTGCAGCTACCCGTGAAGGGCACTGTACGACCTAGAAGGGATACTGCATATAGGGGTGCAGCCAGTAGAAACCAACCAACCAGTTATGAAAAATCGTTACTGAATTTTTTTGAATACTGACGATTTCTTCAGAATTGACGTAATTCTGAACATATAGAAGAAGACTCCACCAATACTTCTTGCATCCTTCATTCATCGCAATCATCGAAGGCCAGACAGGAACAGAACCGAAGTGTTTTAGGATTGTTAGATGTACAACGAGGACAGCTGCTAATGTCGGAGTCAATCTAATTTTTGAATGATTTATAAAATCAAAACAATTAAATAACAATTACTGGAGCAATTCATTGAAGTTATTGTTTTTGAATCACTTCATGATTGTGTTGGCGATAACAATTAAATTATCTGTTTTATCAAAGTGACCAAATAAATTGCGCGGAATTACGTTTGATGGGATTTTCCTTACCGTAAGTACCGATGAACATAGTACATCAAAACATTGAAGCATTGCTTATTATTGGTGGAGTTTAAATACACGTAAATCATGAGGATACCACTCATCAGAAAGAAGGAGTCTACTGAAACTGTAGCACCACGGATGTACATCGTACAGCCATCTTTAAAGTACTAGAGGCAAACAAATTTCAGATATATTGGAAAGTCTAATTCTTTAAATAAAACAAACACATCAAAAATATAGAGAGAATATCTTACATTAATGCAATATTACCATCGGTAATTTTTGGATCCTTGCTAGGATTATGACAAAACTGCTCTGTAAACCCCATTGTAATGTTTGGAATAATGATTTTATACATTTTATGATTTCCGTTAAATTATGGCGGTTAATTTGAACATGAACATGACAACGGTGTTGCTTTCAATAAAGGGTCAAACATTTTCTCCGAATTATAAGCTTTGAAATACAGATGCCATTAGCAACGAATTTTAAACAAATATATTAAAATGTTGAAGCATGTAACAGGTCTCGTCGAGCTCGCATTAAATAAATAATCTCAACAATAAGCTGCAAACAGAAAGCCTGAGCCTGAGAGCATATTAAGTGTAAAGACTAAAATGCAACATAGTAACATAGTAAGGTAGAATATTATGATTTAATGTCATCGCCATTTTGAAATGGTTCATTGTGAAGGTAAGCATTATTATTATAGACGCCATTATTGTTTGGTGTGCTATCAAGATTGAGGTTCTCTGTTGCTTTAGGTTGTGGTCTAGATGCACCGCCAAGAAAATGTTTTTCAATAAGCATTACTGGAGATTCAAAGGCCAACGTCCAGATGATGCTAATAAGTACTTCCAAGGCGAAAATTGACCAAAATTCGTACATCTGGAAGTAAATTGATGAAAACATTATTTAAATTAATAGGGCTGGCTATTTGATGCTATGTGGCGTTACTTACAAGACGAGCATTTGAGAAATGATATGACTCCTTGGTGGATAACTGAATCGCCACCATAGTCGAACCATGCGTTAGGTACATCGAGAAGGCAAGACGCGCGAAAACTTGGAAAACCGGCGCTGATAAGAAGTCGTTCACCCAGCCTACAAAAGATCAGACAACGTTATTTTTACAAATTTTTAAAAGAAATACGTATTTCATTGTTTTAAATGTATGTGAAGGATTGTACCAACCTCCATAACCAGTCACGCACGCAAAAATCACCCAAGAAAGTGCCAGTGACCAAACAGAACGATTCAATGCGATATAAAAGGACTGAGCCAGACGACTGTAGTCGTTCTGCGATATATCGTAAAACACTATGAATGTCAGCAATGCCAGCGAGATGGACCAGAGAAAAAGATTTAAATGCTGTATAAAAGAGAAAGCATTAGTAGTAATCTGTTGGTTCTAGTACATGTAACTTACTTTGCTTATTACGAATTTCCTCTGCCCCGTCTTAATCTTATAGATGTAGTAACCAACAATAATGCCGATCAACCAGGGGGCCGCACGAGCTTGTGTCGCATAATAGAATTCACTCGTGTAATCTTGTGGATTGGGGTTGTCTGTTGGGAAAGTATTTGTATCGTGTAGTTTATCAATCCAAGAAATTGCAAATGCATAGGAAATGGAAGCCATTGCAGTAACAAGCACCGAAATGAGCGTAAAGATTGGCCAACGTTTCAATGGCAAGAGGATAAGTGGTGATAAGAAGTAGAGTTGAGTGTCCACCGATAAATACCAAGTTGGACCTATACACTGTGATGCAAAATAGACTTATTAATAGTTTCTCAATTATATTTGTCATTTATTAAATACATACCATTTCATTGGGATTGACATAATTCTGAACATATAGTAGAAGACTCCACCAATATTTGTTGCATGCGTCATTCGCCTGAATCATCATAGGCCATAATGGTCCAGCACCAAAGTGCTTCATGATTGTGAGATGTACAACGAGGATAGCTGCTAAAGCAGGCGTCAATCTATTAAAAAAATATCATAAAATTACAGCAAATTAATATTAATTATTGTACAATCAGTTGAAGTAGGTATTATTGAATTACCTGATAGTGTTTTAAAGAAAAAATAGGATTATTGGTTGCATCAAAATGACGAAATCGTAGAGTTACGTTTGATAAGATTGGGCTTACCGTAAGTACCGATGAACATAGTAAAACAACACATTGAAACATTGTTTATCCTTGGTGGATTTTAAATACACGTAAACCAAGAGGATACCACTCATCAGAAAGAAGGAGTCTACCGCAACTGTAGCTCCACGGATGTACATCGTCCAACCATCTTCAAAAAACTGGAGACAATCAAATATAAGAAATATTGAACAGTTTTGTAAAAACAATAAACTTACATCGACAATAGAGAGAGTATTTGTCAGTGGTACCATTTGCATTGTGCTAAACAAATGCCCAATCACCACCCACATCATGCTCAAGGAGCGCACTCCATTAAGACACCCCATTTGATCTCCGCCCCCACCGTCATTTCGTGTTGCAAAGATTTTCTCCAAGTTGCTAATAACCGAAAAGGCCAGAAACAACGGATGCATTGATTCTATTACAAAGAAAAATATTAGTAGAAAGTGTAGCATACAAAAAATCTTCAACATACTTTTCTCAAAATGGCGGAGGTATACATCGTACAAGGAAGACAGCAACATGAGCAATCCAATGAATCCAAAACAAACTCTGGAATAATGTAAAAAACATTTCAATATGTTGGTTTGGTCTTAAGGGTTTCTTTATAGAAAGAAAGGGATATTGCAGTCTGTTGACAGAAATTGTAGCCCAAAATTAAATACATTATTATAGATTGAAGCCAATGGTTATTTTTGTTCTTACATCACTGCAATGTCACCACCGGTAATTTTTGGATCCTTCCTAGGATCATGGCACCACTCCTCTGCAAACTCCATTGCAATGTTTGTATTAATGTTTGTGACATTCAGCATGGTGTTCAAATCATCAACAGAGCATGCATCCGGAACACACATTGCCCACTTCAACGCGAGTATCTATCAATAAAACGCAATATAAAATAACACTAATATACAAGGTAAATTAGTTAAGGTTCCCCCTTAACTAATTCTTCTAATAGGGTGTTAGAGGATCATTTTAGAAGCACTTGATTAAAAATTTAAAAATCTGTGAGGAATCTTAGAGTTTTATACTAGTAATTTTGAAATTTTATGTAGTAAATTAAAATTAAACTGCGTTGACTATTCCAATTGAATTAATTTATTCATTGGCAAAACCCTCCAATTAATTGAATTTTAAAATGCCAATCTTTCAAATCTCCAATCTTTCGCCAATCTTTCATATACAATGTTATTTTAAAATTAAATTCTACCTATGATTTTGTTCAAGGATATAGAATTTCAATTGGAATAATTGATATATTTAATAATCTTATATATGTCTTTTTTCAAATTGCATTTTCAACAGGTCATATCAAAGATCCCTCACAGAATAGATGTTTTTAAAATGTGGGCCAACTATTAAGATCATCTACAACTCTACAACTATGAATAGAAAGTTGTGATAGAAAAGTGTACCTTCACTTTAAAACTGGCTAGACAATATTTTCCGTTAATACTGGTTGTATCTTCATGGGAGGGAAAGTCAACGGTGATGTCTCTTATCGATTGACACTCTTCATAAGCGCCCAGGTTGTACAGATTGCCTTCAAGTATGCGGGATTGCACTTTCGACATGGCGTCAAACACTAACAAGAAACAGCCAATCAAGCAATAAATAATTTTAAATTTAAGTCATTAAATCGTAGGGCATGTTAAACAATCCAGAAATGCCGAAATTTCTTTAGTTTGTATAATAATTTAATTTAAATGACATAAAATAAACCAAAATCAATATGTTGTTGATTAAATATAGAATATTGGTTATATTAAGTTGGGTTATCTTTATACGTACTCTTGAATGCCCATTCTTCCTTTGAAAGAAGTCCATCGAAATATATTTGGAGTGCATCTTTGCATTTTGGTGAAATGTTATAATGTTCCGCTCTGAACATAAACGACTGCGAAAAATTGTCCAAGGTCATCACTAAGTCCCGATAAATGAGAGTCTCATTGAAATTGATAGCTTCCATCACACCAAAGACACAAAATATTACAATGATAGTCTTAAAATTGAATCCACTCGACGCCATTTTGAATATTTATATGAATATGCACTTGCATCAAATGTTCTTCAATTGTATTTTGCACTTCTTTTTATAAATTCGCCTTGTGACCATAAGGACATTTCAAACGCAGTTATTGATGTTGGTAAATCATCCACGTGCTATATGTACTGATCAGATTCACTACTCGAGATTGATTAATAATTTTATAACTGGACCCAAAGTTCAACTGCGTGGAGAATCTGATTAACCATAAACATCAGCATCACGCTGATTTTCAAGTGTCACTATTTAAGTCACAGCGTCAGAGGTGGACTTTTTGAAAATTCTTATCTTATAGAAAATCTCAAGAGTAGCAGATAAACCCCAAGGTTATGCGTAATTTGCGTGCCTATACAAAACAAATCAATATGAAAATATTTATTTGATAAACGGGTGGGAAAAGAGATTGGTTTTGAAGTATGCAGTAATAATTTTTTCTGGAAATACGTTCGAATATTCACATTCATGTAAAACCACTCGATTCTAATAACCTGTAAGGTATACTAATTATCATGCTGGCTCTTCTGAATAGTCCATTACAGTATTATAGAGTTTTGTAATGAAACACCATTGTTTCATAAAAACATGATAAGGTTATGAAGAGTCATTTTGCGCTTTAACGTCTATACGAAATGAAGACGAAATTTACGGAACGAGCTGAATTCGAGTGAGGAAATTAAGAAAACGTTGGTTCAGTATTTGCTGTAGAATCTGGTAATTCCTCGTGGGGCGTGAACTGCACTAGTTCTGAATTTATACCGCAACGGACTAATTAATTCTTGACCTCGTCACAGGCAAGATTGAAATATATAAAACAAAAAAGAACCATGTTCAAATGCTTACTTTGTATACAAGGAAAAAAGTACGCGAATATAGCATGGTAGAATTATGATTTATTGCCGTCCCCATTTTGATATGGTTCATTTGGAAGGTAAGCATTATTATCGACGCCATTATTGTTTGGTGTGCTATCAAGAGTGAGGTTCTCTGTTGCTTTAGGTTGTGGTCTAGGTCTAGATGCACCTCCAAGAAAATGTTTTTCAATGAGGATCACTGGAGATTCAAAGGCCAAAGTCCAGATGATGCTAATAACAGCTACCAAGACGAAAAGGGACCAAAAATCGTACATCTAGAAGTAAATTGATCAAAGAATTATTAAAATTAATAGGGCTGACTTTTTGATGCCAAGTAGCGTTACTTACAATACGAGAATTTGAAAATTGCAATGGCTGCTTGGTGGATAACTCAATCGTCACCATAACCGTACCATGTGTTAGATACATTGAGAAGGCTAAACGTGCGAGAATTTGGAAGACCGGCGCTGATAAGAAGTCGTTCACCCAGCCTACAATAGATCACACAAGGTTATTCTTACAAATCTTTACAAGAAATGTGTATCTTTATCGATTTAATTTTATGAATTATTGCACAAACCTCCATATCCTGTCACACAGGCGAAAATCACCCAAGATAGTGCCAGTGACCAAACAGGACGATTCAATGCGATGTAAAAGGATTGTGCCAGGCGATTGTAATCGTTCTGCGCGATATCGTAAAAAACGATGAATGTCAGCAATGCAAGGGAGATTGACCAGAGAACAAGATTTAAATACTACATAAAAGGAAGATAGCAATATTAGTAGTAATATGTAGGGTTCTAGTGAAGGTGACGTAAAGATTATTATAGAAATCTTACTTTGCTTATCACGAACTTCCTTTGCCCTGACTTAATCTTATAGATGTAGTAACCCACGATGATGCCAATCAACCATGGAGCCGCACGAGCTTGTGTCGCAATATAGAATTCACTCTGGTAAAGACCAGCATTAGGGTTCTGACCGATCTTTGTATTTATGTCGTGCAGTTCATCAATCCAAGAAATTGCAAATCCATAGGAAATAGAAGCCATTGCTGCTACGAGTACCGAAATGAGCGTATAGATTGGCCAACGTTTCAATGGCAGGAGGATAAGAGGCGAGACGAAGAAAAGTTGAGTGTCTACTGATAAATACCAAGTTGGATCTACACACTGTGATGCAAAAGAGAATTATCAGTAGGTTTCCTAAATATAGGTATTTGTATACTTGTTAAATTCTCTTACCATTTCATCGGGATTGACATAATTCTGAACATAAAGTAGAAGACTCCACCAATATTTGTTGCATGACTCATTAACTTGCATCATGATAGGCCAGAAAGGTCCAGCACCGAAGTGCTTGAGGATTGTGAGATGTACAACGAGGACGGCTGCTAAAGCAGGAGTCAATCTATTAAAAAAATCATAAAATCATAACAGTTTAATAATAATTGTTGTATAATCAATTGAAGTGTGTGTTATTGAATTACCGTATGATAGTCTTTTTGAGAAAAAAATAGGAATATTGGTTATATCAACATTTTTGATAAGATTGTGCTTACCGTAAGTATCGATGAACATAGTACAGCAACACATTGAAACATTGCTTATCCTTGGTGGATTTTAAATACACATAAATCAAGAGGATACCACTCATCAGAAAGAAGGAGTCAACCGAAACTGTAGCTCCACGGATATACATCGTCCAACCATCTTCAAAGAACTGGAGACAATCATCAAGAAATATTGAAAAGTGCTGTTTTTATAAAACAACAAACTTACATCGAATACAGAGAGAGCATTTGACAGTGGTGCCGATCGCATTGTGTTACACATATGCCCAAGCACCACCCACATCATGCTTAGGGTGCGCACTCCATTAAGACACCCCATTTGATCGCCGCCCCCGCCGTCACTTCGCGTTGCAAGGATTTTCTCCATGTTGGAAACAACCGAAAATGCCAGAAACAACGGATGCATTGATTCTGTTAGAAAGAACAATATTAGTACAAAGGGTATTATACAAACACATTCTTCAACATACTTTTCTTAAAATGGCGGATATATACATCGTACATGGAAGACAGTAACATGATCAATCCAATGAACCCAAAACAAACTCTGGAATAATGTAAATAACACTAGTATTATGTTGGTTTGGTCTTATGTCTTAAGGCTTTGTTTTGTAGAATAGAAATTGGATATTGCAATTTGTTGACAGCACAAAAAAATTTAAACACATTATTATAGTAGATTGAAGCCCATGGGTACTTTTGTTCTTACATCACTGCAATGTCACCATCAGTAATTTTTGGATCCTTGCTATGATCATGACATAACTCTTCTGTAAACTGCATGGGAATTTGAAAGACAGCCAGCATGGTGTTGAAGTCTTCAGCGAAGCACGTATCGGGAGCACACATGGCCCACATCAATGGGAGTTCCTATCAAGATAACGAAATATAAAATTACATTAATATACGACAAAATTTAATAATGGTGGAATTCCTCTCATTGGGTGGTAGAGGATCAATTTTGAAGTATTTGCTTCATATTTAAAAAAATCTATTGAGTTAGCAATCTTAGCTATTAACTGTTGAAGATACAATATAGAAACAGTCATTATACTAATAATTTAGAAATGTTATGTTATAAATGAAAGATGATTAAATTCATTAACTATTGAAACTGCTACTTTTGATCCGTTGGCAAAATCCTCAAAGAAATTGAATTGTAAAATGACAATTGTTTAAATCCCTATTCCTTTATTCATACAATGTTATTTTAAAGATTAGTCCTCCTACGATGTTTCCAATGAATAAAAAAAATCAATTGGAATAATGCATAAAATGAAGAAACAAAATTGTTGGTATATGTCTGTTTCCATATTGTATTTTCAACAGTTCATATCTAAGATCCATCACAATAGTTCATTGTGTGATAAGTAGGCAAAGCGCCATATGCCTCCGGCTCGCCCAATACCTACAGGAGTTCCTACGTGTCCCACATACTATTTTTCCGCCGATCGCACAAAAAGTGCCATATATTTATTTTTAGGAATATTTATTAGCGCGCAAGATAGTAGCACCACCTTGTGATGAAGGCATGAACTTCGCAGCGGCCTGTAATGTGCCATAGCGAAACCATTTCTGTACTAGTACGGGAAAGTGGAACTTTTCGGACTCAAATTGATGCCGGAATATGGCACTTTTCGGGCGATCGGCGGAAAAATAGATTCTTTTTAAAGGTTCTTGGTGAATTCATCGCCAACAATTCATCGCCAACAATTCATCGCCAACAGTTCATCGTAATGCAATTCATCGCCTCGACAATTCACCGTCATGAAAAAAAAACACAATAAACACATCTTCCCTCTTGAAAACAGGGGGATTGATAGACCAGGGGGTTGATTAACAGGAGGTTGATTAACAATGTGTGCGATGATGAATTGTTTTGGCGATGAATTGATGTGACGATGAATTGTCGTGGCGACGAATTGTCGTGGCGATGAATTGCATTACGATGAACTGTTGGCGATGAATTCAGCGGATACCATGTTTAATATGACCCAACTAATACTATCCTCTACATCTCCACGATAGGAATCCCACCATTATTGAATAACCCTGTATAAATAGCAAATTGTGACAGAAATATGTACCTGCACTATAATAGTAGCTAGACAATATTTTCCGTTAATATTGGTTGTATCTTCTTGCGAAGGAAAGTGAACGGTGACATCTTTTATCGATTGACACTCTTCATAAGCGCCCAGGTTGTACAGGTTGCCTTCGTGTATGCCGGATTGCATTTTCGACATGGCGTCGAACACTAACAAGTAACAACCAATCAGGACAAAAATAAATTTAAATGTAATTCATTAAATTGCAGCTCATCTTAATCAATCCAGAAAAGCCGAATTTTCTCCTGTTTGTACAATAATTTAATTGAGAGGATTTAAAATAAACCGAAATCCTTATGTTGTTGATTAAATTTTATATATCGGTTAGATTATGTTGGGTTATGTTTATACGTACTCTTGAATGCCCATTCTTCCTGTGAAAGGAGTGCTTTGCCATAAACTATGAGTGCATATATGCATTCTGTTGAAATCTTATATTGTTCTGCTTTGAACATAAACGTCTGCGAAAAATTGTCCAAGGACATCACTAAGTCCCGGTACTTGGTCTCATTGAAGTCTGTAGCTCCCATAACTCCGAAGACACAAAACATCACCAGAACCGTCTTTAAATTAAAATTGTAGGACCCCATTTTGAATAATTATATTTGAAGAAACGCCAAATCATTTGACGGATATATCTATCCTCGAATCAATTCTCGATCCAACTGAGTATTTCTACAGAGCAAAGTGTGATAATTTGATGTGATAATTGGATCGAAAGTTTTATCGTGTGGAGTCAAAACCATGATAAAAATCATTAAGGCGGGATCACAACGTGCGTGAAACTTCATACTGCAAACGTCATGCGTTGTGATCC
>JARJDQ010002379.1:0-10347 GCA_030264215.1 Geostiba sp. GC000077 | reverse complement strand
GGTAAGGGAGATCATATCCCCTCTCTCCTTCACTCAACACCATCGCGCCGCTGGAGTCCCCCACCCATCTCCAGTTAGAAACGTCAAAAATCGGAAAGGTTCCAGCGAATTCACTATATTACTATGTGCTTACAAGCGGTACCATATATCCGCATTCAAATGATTTTCCCTCACAATTTTGCGCTTCAACAATGATGAAGCTATATGAAGCCATTGAGGCCAAGATCACGCACACCGTGAGTAAATATAGCAATATATTTGCCTTATCTATGAAACGGTGGAATCGTTTGTCATCCAAATTTAAGAATGGATGGGCGTCAATCATATCCATGACTATATGGCAGCTATCCACTTTGACTCGCAGAGTGTAGATAACA
Source organism: Geostiba sp. GC000077 (assembly GCA_030264215.1). Lineage (NCBI taxonomy): Eukaryota > Metazoa > Arthropoda > Insecta > Coleoptera > Staphylinidae > Geostiba > Geostiba sp. GC000077. The sequence continues at coordinate 9,970 of JARJDQ010002379.1, read as the reverse complement.
TGGGAGCAGAAGAATACTGTGAGTACCCATGATAGATGGTAGGCAATAACGTCGAAATGTCCACCTTGCTGGTACACACATAGATTAGATAGCCCACATTGCCCAGATTGAAGAAAAGCGAGCACAGTGTGACTATGATATTCAAAATGGCGTTGCGAAGAGGGTTAATGTTCAGCCAGTAAAATTTCTTGAGGAGTTGTATGGCAAGAAGTCGGCTTATCCCCGAGGAGATTGGACCTGGCATAATTATAGTGTGTATTTGATTTAATATGATTTCGTATTTTAGTTGAATACGGGTCAGGAATTCCATGACTAACTACGATAACTATCATGCCATTACTGCTTAATGTAGAGATACATTTTATTCTTTATGAGTTTCATGTATGCAGGAACAACGAGAGTAATTTGGTACCGTATGAATTAGAAATAATGTTTGTAATGGCTCCAAATTATACTAATACTAAAGTTTTATAAATAATTAAACATAATTGATATTGAAGCCACTTTATGAAAAATTAACAAGTAGAAGAATTCAAGTACTTATATGTTATAGTTCAAAGGTCGACTATTATTATCTTAATCTACGCGGATGTAAGTGATTAATAACTGACGGATTATCTGACTGATAATAATTCTCAGAGCAAACCGCAAGTCGTAGAAACTTGAATTTGGTATTAAATAATTCTCTAGAATTTAATTCTGTGGCACAAAAGAGCAAAGATCCTTCCGTAGAATTCAAATTTATAAACATCAAAAACCTCACTGTTTCAATGTCACCGTCCCATGGACAGGCATAAAAGGTGACATTCCTTTTTTTTGCATTCTATAAATGTAAGGTAAGGCACATGTGCACAAAAACATAGTGACATCATTTTAAGGAGAAGCCTTTCGAGGCTCCAAAATTTTTCATTCATCATGCCCATGATGAATATTCCACCATCTTGCTGGTATCTTGCTGGATAACAAAGTACCCGAAACTGAAACAGTTGTTCAAACCCTACATCATCTACGGGGCACTTTTATTATATATTTGGTTGGCCTGATATTTTCGGTATATGTACTAATAATAGAAATTTTATTTTACCTCTCGTTTTCGACTCGTCCACCAACCTCCTGCAATGGTCCGAGAATATGTCACTTATCCAACTTGTAACATAATGTTCTATTACCGTTGTTTAGTTAAACGCCTGTAAGGTTTTGTTTTCCACTTCTAAAATTCATAAAATAATCGTTTGGGCTATTAATGGATGATAAGTTCAACAATTGAAGAAGTATTTTCCAAAGTTTCATTGAGATCACTTGTGTCTTTCAATTAGAAATCATTGTCCATAACAGTTCTTCAGAACAACTTTTCAAAGTGAAATATATGTGGCAACACGGCATAACAATTAATTGAAAATCGAAGTAACACTTGAAGAGAATTTTAATGTTTAATCAAAGTGACCTTTGCTTGTCAAACAATCAGTCGCCGATTACGTAAATATTCAAACCGTGAATACGCCAATATGATAATGGTATATGGTTTCTGCGACAGTGTCTCTCATCAGGCGGCAAGAGAATACCACCGCCCGCCGTTATCCGACGCACGCCAACCATTTTGCACCGGTAAGGAACGATTCTCCGGTGAGAAGAGGTGATTCTGATGGTAGCGGATGAGGTAAATGAGATACGGAGCAGTAGGGACATCCCGGACATCGCTAGGGAATTTGATAGTCCAAGCCATACGTCTGTTCCGACCGTATTATACAACTAAGGTCTCTTTACTACTACCAGAGGGTGCAACCTTTGTTCGAGAACGATCCCGAGAACAGAACGGCGTTTTGTCAGATTTTGACCGAGCGCGTAGCGGAAGAGCCAAACTTTCTGCGTCGAATAATGTGGAGTGAAAAATGTCAGTCCAGAAATGGTATGGTGTATTCAACACTTGAAGTTGCATTATTTTGCAGTGGAGAGACCTCATGTGGTCAAGGAATTTGGACACCAAACGAAGTTCTCCGTGAATGTCTGGTCCTTTTCAGAATCACAAATTTTACAACTTTAAAGAGTATTCTTATTTAAAAATATTAATAAAGCTCTAATTTAATCAGCTCAAATTTTTTTAAATGCTCATCTTTAAACTGAGTTGCTATGGAAATGTGATTATTCGTTTACAACAACTAATTTATGAATGAGGTTTGAAATGCAATGTTGCCGCATTAATAAATCTTTAATTGAGTTCCTCTTTGGCCTCCTTCAAGATGGAATATTTTTAATTCATTCAAATGACTTGTAAAACTCCACTGAAGATCCTTTCAAGGAAGAACACCACATTGTATATTTTCGTCTTTGTTTCCTAAATGCTTCTATTGATTTACCATTACATTGTCTAATGTAATATTTAATGTTATATCGTGCTGCCATGAAATGATATTAATTTGTTAATGGCGATATAAAGAAACAATGTTTAAGTAACAGCTAACATCATCAATATACGAGTATCACTCCACTATTTGTGCGGTTCACATTGTTGTCTGAATATACAACAATTGATTGAACACCTAAAAATGCCCAAATCTACCAGTATCAGAACATTGTTTAAAAGTGTGCAAATCCTCATAGCATACTATATGCACTCTGAAAAAACGATTTGCAATGCCCTACTGGAAGCTTGTTACAAACTTTTTGTTCTACTAATTTATTTTGGAAACATGGGTTATCTGATCAAGCAGTACCAGCTGGGTGCAAGGTTTGTCGATGTATCCCTGAATATAACGATGTTATTTTCAATAACCTTGGCTATATTCCTGAAATACAACCTGCAGAGACAAAAAATCCATATTTATTACTCTTTCGATTTAATGGATACTAATCCGTATCTTAGCATCAAGCATCCGAAATTGTTGAAGATTTTTCAACTACACAATGCGCTACAGACAATCACTTTATGGAGTCTGTTTTTAATGGCAGCAATGTTGGTTTTCACCATTGAATGGGAAGATTGCTCATCGACAACACCGGCTCGTCAATATAAATGCGGATATATTGTACCCAGTGTAGTACCATCAAATTTAATAGATATAATATATCCAGACCAATAATGCACGTGTATTTTGCAGTATTTCTTCATCGATGGACTAACTGCTCCCTACCGCATCTTGTACAATATAATGACTGCTATCTTACTAGCCTATCAGTCACTTTGCTTACATACTTGCATAATTCTACTCCATTTCTTTCTAAAGTACCTGGAAATCTTCATACAGGTGCTTGATAGTACTTTGCAACATGCAAAGCAAATTAAGATTAAAACTATCCGACATCACAAGCTCATCATTGCAACCAAGCAACATACTTACATGTTAAAGTAAATCTGCGTCAAGGTGAAACATTACGACAGCATTGTAACAAGCTATATTTCAGGATATGGGTGAACGCATCGAAAATCTATAAATGGCCGATGTTGGTGCATATTGTGACAACTGGATTTGTAATGGCCTTGATTCTAATCACTGAGTTTATTGTAACTTCATCTTAATTGCTTAATAGTTATATTTCTTCTGTTGTACTCAACTACTAATGCTTATGTTGCAGAAATTTGACATGCTATCACTAACTCACTTTGTATTACACATTTTTATAACGGTTCTTCTCGGAATAATCGGAGAAAGGATGATTACACTGGTAGGAGTGAAATATTTTCTGGGATACAGCATCATTAATTCAGTTCATTTAGAGTGAGAAAATAAAAAATGCAACTTTTTATGCATGCCCATGGGATGGAGATGTTCAGGCTGCGAGGATGCTATTGTATATGAATCTCAACGCAACCGTTGGCAGTATCAACGGACTGGTATTTCCTCTCGGGAATTATGCAGCGTATTCCAATGAACTTGTATATTACGTGAGTAAGAAATAGACTTTGCGAGGCAATCTTCTAATGTTGTATGTTTTCCAGGTGTTAAAATTCGCTTATTCTGTTTTTATGTTCTTCTTTAATTTGACATAAAGTTGCCCTTCATTATGGCGCTTAACCTCCTGCACTTACCTCTCAAGTAGCATTTTTTTTATCAAGGTAAATGTTCTAATTCATTTTCAAGTATAATGATGTTGCTGCTACATTTGCCAGAGTTATTTGTTATTTTATTCAGGTAAATTGCATCATATTATATTCATATACATTTTAAATATTGATTATACACACACATTTGTTCTATTTCTAATATTATTTTATTTATGTAATTTTCATTATTATAAGTGCTCATTCGTGAAGATTTTAGTATTGAATATACATATGCATATAAGAAGCAAACTCGATGTTAATTCCTGTCGAATATTGCCCCAATATTATAGTGGAATATTATAGTGTAGTTGAAGAACTAGAATGAAACAAGGATGCATTTCTGATGGTATCGTGAAGGTTTGGCGAAGATTGATTCTGGTACAAAGCTGAAATAAGCTAGACACGGAAAACATCTCGAATTAACTGCAAAAGCGGTACATCTGACTGCTGAGCCGTTGACGTTTACCACTACAGCTTACCTGGTACGCGTGAAATTCACGTCATTGAATTCAATTATGTTGCTAATCTATATGGCCTGCGGAAGGAGAAATTAGGCATCTAACAAACAAAATTGATCATAAATATCGTATGAGTTTTGTTTATATCGTACTTTTGATACTTTTGAAGACATTATAGAAAGTAATTAGCAATAAAATATTCATATCAATGTTAATTTTTACTTGCTTAATGTTCGCTTTTGAAAAATGATGATGTATTCTAGGGTAAGGTCGGCCTTAGTCATTTGTTAAACTGCACAAAAAATAACTTCATAATTCTCTTCGAGGTAATCCTTTTGCTAAGATTTAAAATTTCAAAAGTGTTATTGAAAATGTTTGGTCAAACTTGAAAATGTGTTCCAAAGCTTGTAACTTTGGAACAGCTACTAACTGCAATAACAACATGAGAGGACATTCAATTAAATTTATTAAATTCAATCAGGTGCCATAAGAATGAATTGGAATTGATGAATACGGTTTATGTAAATGTTTTATGGCTGGAGATTCTATGGCTAGTTTCACAATGGTATTTTCTACGCCAAGCATGCGCAGTGTCGATCCGCCATACGATGCAACCAAACATACACGCGTTGCAACTTTTAACCTAGCTTATTTTTAGCATCTAAAGAAAACGACAAAACGAGTAATAATTAGTGCAAATAATGATAAAATGGCTCTAGTTGCGTATGCTGCAAGTGATGATAGTGACGCAATAACTGATGAGGAAGAAGAGGCGCCCTCAGGTGGTGTCGAAATCTTAGACAAATCAAAGGAAAATCCAGAATTATTCACGACACTTCCGCAGCCAAAAGTAAGCAATAAATTCGCTGATATTGCGGAAGAAAACGACGAGTTCCTCTTGAAAAAGGAGCAGCCCACTGAGAAACCGCTTAAGAAGCCTGTACGGATCATTGCGCCATCGTTAAATGACTTTGATAGTGATGATGAGGATGAACCAAAGGAAAAGAAACCAAAGTTTGTTTCAGTAAGTACTTTCTTACTTTGTGTAGAACTTTTGATGCAAATAAATGTGTTTGTATGTTGCAGAACGCCAGTGGTTTATTTGCAATATTGCCACCACCAAAAACATCAACAATCACCTCAAAATCAATGATACCACACTCTGTAGCAAAGAAAGCGAAAACACAACCAAAAGCTTTGGTTCCAAGGCATGTTAAAATCAATAAAACAAAGCCAGCAACAGCTGTTGAAGGTACACAAGGTATACAATCAGATGATGATGAGGATGATATTAAAGTGGAAGAATTTGATGTGAATGCATGGAAAGCAGTCTGTGGTCGTAAACCTAAACCCGAACCAATTGTACAGGTGATTGATTATAGTGAGCAGACAAATGTGCAGGAAATTGATACAGCACCAGAGCCTGCTAAGCCTTATGATGGCTTAGATAATGAAGCAGTAAGTTATAATAGTTTATTTTACATCATATCTATTTTTTTCTATTTTATTTTATAATATTTCAGTTCAAAAAATTAGTCGGCTCATCGAAGATTCGGCCGGAGAACATACGATTTATCGATGTTAATGAAGAGGAGATAATGACCGAAGAAGACATTTTAAGGGCAAAGGCTCTTACCGATCCGGAAGTGGAGCGGGAGGCGAAGGAGGAACAACCGATCAACGCAATAAGTAAACGCAAACATCATATTACCTATTTGGCACAACAGGTATGAACATTTTACCTTAAAATTGATTAAAATAAATTTGTATTTTTTATTATTTTGGGTTTGTTTGAATTTCCAGGCGAAGGCGAACGAACAAGAGCTGAAAAATCGTTGGGCATCAAGTCGCTTCTCCAGGAAGCAGACTCAGGCTAAATATGGATTTTAATTACGATTAATTAAGTGAATAAATGGTTGTTTTCGTGTTTTAGTTATTTTCGCTTGAAATGTGTGTGTTTCGTTGCATATGTTAAATGTAACCTTATTGAACATTTATAAGGCATTCTATCGTGACGTCATTTGTTTGTTTGCACATTAACCTCAATTACAGGTGTTAATCTTGTGTTAAAATTTGGTTAAATTCATCATGTTTATTAAAATTGTATATAATTATTGTAATATGATGTAATACAAAAATAGCATATTGTATTATCTATAATTTCGTAGTAAGTGCACATATCAATATAAAATGACCATGAGAGTTTCAATTAAATGTTAATGACCATGTATGGCCTTGAATCGACCATTTAATGCTTGTACATGCACAAAGACTGCGTGTACCTTGACTATTATTATGTGGTTGAATATCTTGAAAAGTTGACAGAATACTTAAGCTACTTACAAAAGTAACAATGTCTGGTTTGCAAGTGTATGCGCACAAAAAGCGCTTTAAATCCTAGAAATTCTTACAATCACAGGCCTTCATCTCCTAACCCTAAAATGATCCATTATTGTTATAATCTTAGGTTATAATCTGTAAATTTAAGTCTAAGGGTAACTTTAGTATAAAGCTGGCTATGCAACACATATTATTTAATCAGAACATCAAACACTATTACCACTTACCAATAACTAAACTTTAGTGATTTGCAACACGCTTACCAACCAAAGGTGGGTAAAAATTGTTGGTGTAAGCTTGGTTGCATATACTTGAGTAACACAGTTGTTTGTGGTTTGCTCGGTCTATTTTTGATTTAAAGGTTAAAAGACTAAATGTTTAAACTTTAAACGGATTCGAATTGAATCGCACAGACTCGTCGAAGAAAAAGCAAGGGCAGGCGGGGAAAGCACAGCGCCGCGACGAGAAAGATTGGACTGCAGAGGAGCAGGAGGAGAGCGAAGAGCAGAAACGTCCACATTGGCGTCGAGGTGGCGATCGCTTCATTTTGGATCAATTCCATTTTCCATACTCCTCTTACCATCTCCACCTAGAAACAATGCAAACCAGTCTAAATATAAAACATTTCAACATTGTTGTTTGTTGAATTTGCCTTAAGGCAATTTGGCAATTTGATTAAAGTTTTATGTGGAGATAAAAAATATCAATTTTGCGTTGTTACGCGGCACTACGTTTATCATCTTTGAACGTAGAATTTTTAATCGTTCTAATCGGTTGTGGGAAGGCAAAGTGCAAAACTGTTTTACAACACATATCGCGAATATTTTTAGTATACAATACATAAATAAACAAGCGTTGAGTGTGAGATTTTAGATAATTCATCAATCAAGGTCAAGAATGTATCGTGTCGCAACGCAATAAATTAATCAATCAAGTGCATACAAGTTGGCTGTTCTACGCATGTGTATTCTAAGTTATATTATATGTACATTTGGTTGCATACGATGAATACACGTTTAGGTAAAAATATTCAAATATTCCTTCATTTTAGTGTGATTTTTGTGTTTCTTAACATACTTAGCGCAACGATACTACATAGAACTGATACAACGTATACACTATCCTTATCGTAAATATATAGGTGATGTCTGATTATTGATTTTGTTGTATTGTTGCAACGCCGGCAATATTTATAAAAATTCAAAGTACAAATACAGAAAGGCAAATCGCACATCGCATTCATGGAATTTAATAAAGCATTGTAACTGTAACGCCGCCGCTGTGCCGCCCCGCCGCAGCGCAATGCAAAGTTGGAAAGCTCAAAGGGAAAACTTTGCACTTATACTTTTTTCGTTTGCAGTTTCGCGCGCTCATTGCCTGCATGGTCGGCGGGCGTATTTATGCAGGCGGACTTTTTTAATTAACACTTCATGCGTAATAATCACACACTCGCGGCCTCCGCTGCTCTTGCCGCTTGTCTATTTTTCGCTGCTTTTGTTGTGTTGATCATTTGCGCGGCGCGCATTGTTTCGCTACTTTAATGTGGAATCGCGTTGGGTTCTTAATTTAATGAACGTACACAGCGCACAGCATTAATACGCTTACGCATCGTCGGATGCAGTGTGCAAATATTCGCTGCACTCAACTACTACTACTACTACTATTACAACGTACTAAACAACACAATGAATTGCATTATTGCAATATAACAAGTTTGTTGCGCGTTGTCGTTGCGTTTTGGCGCTGTGCTGCTGACGAACTGACCATGTTGCTAACAGCTTGCTAAAATGATTGCTAACTTGTCCCCAGGTTGTTCATTGGCAGCGTGTCTGGCTGTTTGAAGGCCTCACTCACCGTACTATGACCAAAATGTTGCAATCGGTTGAAATCTATGTTCTCAAACTCTAAAACTCTTTCCATCACCGATGTAAACCACCATCAAGGGCTCCGGCCGTATCGGAGATACAGCCTGTTCGTTTTTATTTAAAGCGGTTGTCTAGTCTGGAACCTCTTGATATAAAGCAGTCCAAAACGGATGGAAAACAAAACCCTCACCGGCAAAGTCTAACCTCAACACTTAAAAGTGACATAACCTTGGATTCAAGTAGTGCAAATAAAGTTGCCTACATTATTTCAAGTTAAAACTATTTCTTTGTCAATACCAATAAAATAGTGGCATTTTCTGTACCAATACTATACGTGTTGTACATGACCAGACAACAGCCTTATTCATGTTGAAAGTTGAAACACACATCACAAACTCAAACACTTTTGTAAAGCACAATTCGTAGCCATGGTAGTGCTATAACATACTTGACACACATGAATGTATTGTTTGAAAATAATTTACTCTGCAATGCGACATAGAAGAGCGAATTAAGTCCTCATCATTACATATCGTCCGTGCATGCTGTGCCTGCGCGCAATGAATTTAATGACTTACATAATCCAGAAGTAGGTCTCGCTTTCTTTTTCGTTCGGCCTGCGATCGGTTGCGTCCGCAGCGGCGGCGGCGGCAGGATTTTGGGCGAAGGGTGGACGCTGTGCGCGTTGTGCACTGCCGTCGCCCAATTTGCTCTGCAGATGGCCGAACAGCGCGCTGAAGAGACTCATTGCTACAGGTCGTTATCGCTTATCAGTCGTTATCACAATGCGCTGGAAAGTAGAACGAACGCGATATAAATACATATAGGTAAAGAAATATTGCGTATTGCGATTTGCGATCGGGTGGACTTGGAGTAAGGTGGTTGCCTAGACTCGATAAATATGGTAATTTAAATTTTCATTTATGCACGTCATTGGGCGTCTATAAGAGTAGTTCAATATCTGACCACCCATTTAACCAATGTAAATAAGGAGTCTGTAATGAGCCACGCCCAGATTATGGTCTCGAGGTGTCACTCAGGTTTTAGCGCTGGTGTCGTGTCCGCCGTGTCTGTCTGACAGCTGAGAAATATTGATGTTTCTGCACAATTTACCGCGCCCAGCTTATTCCTGCTACGTTTAACTATGCATCCCAACAAAACTTGCACTGCACCTTTAGAACGAAGTACTCTTTGCATTGCACTGTCAATTGTAACATGAATTGGCGGAAAACACTTAAAAACAATGAAAATATGAAGGCACATTGCAG
>JARJDQ010002373.1:0-11080 GCA_030264215.1 Geostiba sp. GC000077 | reverse complement strand
GCGTTTTTATTTGCGCTCGGAGTAAACGAAGAGTCACTGAAAATTATTTATCATTTGGTGTTTAAATATTTATTGCGCAAATGAGCAAAGTATGAGTGGAGAGACCTTCCAGATTTTCTAAGCGCAGTCGGTGAAATGCCAACAAAAACATTGGTGGATTTTCAATCTATATTTGCACATGTTTCTCATTGATATGAAGGGTACTGGGTATTTTTTTCCGCTTACTTAGCCTCACTTTAGCATCACATCACACTGCGTGTCACTCTTGTCGAGGATAGGGCGGAAATACATGGAGTCACTTTTAGCACCCTTCGATAAATTCAGGTGTCAGTTTCACACGTCAACCGATGCTTTTAGTATCTGGAAGTAACTCGAAGTCTGTGCTAGACATTTTACTCGCTTATACCAGTGATACGGCTACAGTATGTACAGGAGAAATAGTTTTTTTTTCGTGGAACTAATTCTCACCAAAATGGGGGTTACATTTTTTGACATACTAATAGTATAGAAAAATCTGAGCACATAATCTTGCACAAAGTTTCAAATGGAGAAACCTATTCGTCTCGCGGCGCCTCCACCATCTTTTTCATAATTCAAAATTTAGTTTTTAAAAAAATGAACCATTACGTTGATCCTGACTGGCTTCTAGACAGAGTTAATTTACGACCTTTTAGCACAAATCCGCAATATCCAAAATAAAAAGAATACCAAGAATCGAGAGCATATGCAAACAGTAGGTAGTCTGGGCCTACTGACCATCAAGCGAACTCTGCACTGTTTCACATTTTTACTATTTACACAGCGCTGGGCTGGCAGGCAGAGTTTTCGGTCAAATAAAATTGTGTTGCGTTATAACGCGGTGGCAGGATCCGCATGCAGCAGGATGGTACAGAATACAATGCCTCGACCAGATCCATTGCCTCGGACGCGGCCAAATACCAAATAGCTTCGTGCCCGTCCGCACACCGTGTACGCGCACGTGAATGAAGCGCCTGTCTGCGAATTTTAGTCTGGCAATGTATTTATTCGAGACAGAGAAGCGTAAGAGAATGCGGTACGATACAACAGAACGCACTCATAATAGTCGGGGCGGCCGTCCGCCGCGCCGGCAGCAGAATTTGATTTACAGGTATGTGCGCCGTCGTCCTGCCAGCCGCTTCCCATTGTTATCATCTGCTTTTGTTCGCGTCACTCGGATAAAAAACTGATTTAATTTCGTTTCGAATTGAGTAATAAAATTCCATCTTGATATTGAATGATGCAGCCGAGCAACGCGCCATATGAAACCCACAATCATGTCTATTGTCTTCGTCCTGATAAGATTAATCGCATTATTTTGAGCAAATATGTGCACATGCACGAGAATTTTAATAAAAATTCGTGAGGTAGGGAAACGCACAAAAAATACAAAAACCATCAATTATACTCTTGATCCACATTTTCTCTTACCCACATGGTTGGAAGCTTTCTGTACCTGTAGTAAACCGTGTTGCGCGGATTATGCTTTATATACTTTCGCAACCGACACAGGTGTTTAAAAGGATTTCAATTAAATTATCTCTTGTTCCTCACGCGCCTTCTCACACTGGCGAAATGTGTGTGCTTGTGCCATAATTGTGTCTAGGCCAGGGTTTTAGCTGGACTGTTATTGCGCTCTCTTTGTTATTTATCACCCACCTCATTCTGCCAAGTAGAATGTGTTTACTGCGAAGGAGCGAACGGTGGACGGTTGGGTCGTTAGGAGTGCATAAATATTAATCGTAAATTAGCGGCGGACCCGATTTATTATCCCCACATTAATCATATCACTATATTAATTTGCCTCTGCTTTATCCGGGACATTGGCGAGCAAGCCTTTCTCTCCGCTACATTTCCGCGCAGCACCGTTCACGACCCTTGACTATTTGCTATTTATTATTCGCTTTCCGGTAACACGCTGGTAACACGCTAACAACGACTACATGCACAGCGTCGGCAAGATATAAATTGTATCTAAGTAGTTTTGGTCTATATCTGGATATCCGGGATCTATCTGGGTTAATAAAAAGGTCGAACTCAGTGAAATTCGCCGCTCCACGGTGCGGTTGTAATCGTGTCGTAAATCAACCAGATTCAGATCAATATTGGGGGGCGTGCTGGCTAGTGGTTTCTTTTTCTTCTCTAGTTAGTTGCCACCAGTGTGGCGCACCGTGGGGCATTACCGACGATTTGCTAGTGTGCCGCGGGCAAAACGACCAGACGACCAGACCAGCAAGATAGCGCCTTGTCCGCACGAGACTGGCGAAGATTGGGATGGGTAAGGACCAAAAACCACCGGCAGGTACATAAAACCCCTCTCGCTGTACCTCCAGCAGACCCCTTTCGGTATCCCTATCGATTTGCTATTAACGTAATCCGCACGGCGGACGGGGGGTTGGTGGACGACGAGGAGAATGCTCGAAACGAATGGCGCGATGTTGCTGACTTCTCTCGGGCGGATATCGCGGCGACGGCGACGTCAGCGTCAGCTTGTAAACGGAAGTGTTATCTCCTTACCCGAAGAATCGCTCGCATGCGCGAATCCTAACAAGAAGTAAGGTTCTCCGGGAAAAAGGAAAACAAAAAGCTTTCCGCCGCGGCACGTTGCGGGCGGTTACAAGTGCATATCCTCCATGCTGAGGATGTGAGGATGCACCAAGAAGAAAAAGTCAAGTGACGCATTTTGCACATTCTCTTGTGCTCGTTTGCTGCGAATGCCGAGAAAGCGGTTTTGTTATCGTTATTACATGCCTTTTAACATGTTTCCTAAGATTCTGGAAGATTTCCCACAATTACCTACTTAGCTACCCATGTTTATTGCTAACAAGTCGAGATAATTTCAACACTTTATGTCCTTTTTACTGCAAGGATCTTTACTACTACATAATTTTATATCACCCCTTGGGATGATACTCTGGAAAAGTATCAATTTATCCTGTAATGATTGCTTCGCATTGCCCTTGTTCTTCGCTGCCATATTCTTCGCAGAAAATCGAATAGTTCTTAGTTACCTGCCACCCTTCAGGGAGCGTCAGACGGTCGCCATGGACGACGGCGACTGTGCCCTCCTTTGAACAAAAAAGCATCACGCTGTCAGCCAGCAGGAGGCGTTTCGCTGAACACAATGAAATTTAATTTCATGCAATATATAAGCTACCTACACGACCACCCCGCCCGTCGAGCGAATAATGCCAGGTCGTTATTGATATTTGTCAAGGGACGCAGACTTCCCTCCTGTTGTGGTCCGTCAGCAGGTTTAATTGGAGGTTGGCGATAATTCAGGTAAACACATGTTATGCCTCGCATACCTTGACGCGTGAATCACCACCTTGACACCCTCACCCCCTCACCCTCACACAAAAACCTTCAAAAATAATGATACATTTCCTAATATTACATGTCTGAAAATTTGGAGTATACTAGATTATGAAGCATGAATCATTAACGCGAATTGGATGATCAGGAAATGAGGGTGCTGCTGCTTGGATGGAAGTAGAACTTATAACTTATAATTAATGTAATTAGTGGCAAACTTTTGCGTGCTGTGCAAGAAAGTAGCGGAAAGTCTTCGGTAAGCACTGATAAATTTTTGGTTCGACGTGTGTGCGCATTTTCTTGTTTCGATTTCAGCGACGGCGACATTCGCTCCCCCTTCGAGGGAGAATTTGGTCGCATTCGTGTGCATGGAAGTTTGAAGATAGCACACCGTCGCTGAACCACCAAACAACATTCAATGCTTGTTTAGTCACAAAGAGATCCTATTAGCAGATCCTTCGCCTCATAACTTGTAATTTGTGCAAGACACAAATTTAACCACATTTAAATGGGATTTGTTTTAAAAAAAATACAGATAAGTTGATTGTTGCTGAGTGGTGAAATTTCCAAATTTCCTTCGAAGAGAGTATTTTCTTCTCATATATTTTTAGTTAGGTTATGTTTTCAGCTTGGGGCAGGAGAGGTAAATGTGTCGTCGGGTCTCTCGGGTGAGATTAACTTAAAATTTCGCGGTGTGGCTCTATTGAGCATTCATCCTCCGGGTATTCTTTTTCATGCTGGCATCGGGTTTTTTCTCTCGTCGCAGCGCTGCGCCGGCTCCATTCGTTTTCATCGTTTCATCGCCTCATCCATAATAAAGAACGCGGCGCAACGCGAGATGTGATTAATACCGGCGCCTCCACCGGGAGAGTGAATGATAAATTATCATCCCCTGGACATGCTTTTATTCTTACTTTCTCATCCCAAGTGAAAAACATTGAACTATTCGATTACAGATAAGCTCACTTTATAATAACATCAATTGTGCTAAGAGTTGTCTGGAGTCAGGATCCATCCTGCTCATGGTTCCTGGCATGCCGTCAGGACCCATGCCCCGCCAGATGCGGCCACGCCGAAAACACTTAAAACAGTTGCGCCCAAGTCTGTGCACGCCTCGCTAAATCTTATAATTATTACAGCGGCCTCGGAATTATAATTAGTGTACGTCGACTGCAGCGCGCAGACTACTTAACAAGTTCAACTAGAAAAGTTTGCCTCCATGGACGATCCATGCGCTGGCAGGGCCGTCCAGTAGCCCCCAGTTAATTGGATAAATTTGCTTCAATTAACTGTGCAACCAGCAAGGCAAATATTTGCTTTGATATAATCATTTTATTGTAGTTTGCATGATAAAAACCAGTAAAGTGTGTCTCGAACGTTATGATATCTTGTGCTGCACGAAAAAAATGGGGGGAAATGAATTTATTGTGCGCGCAATGTTTAACTTTTTAGTTCCAGCTGTGCGGGGTGCAGCATGCACAATCCGAGAAATACAAACAACTTGCACTATCAAATGGAGTAAGGGGCAAAATAAAGAAGTAGAAAAAGCTCATAAAATGCTCCTGATGAAATCAGGCGTGCAGTTTTGTACATATCGTGCGAGCGGGTGGAAAACGTGCGCGGAAGCAACGAGCGTCTAACACGGAACATGAAATGCCGATTAGAACTTTAAATTATGAACTTGGAAGCGCGGACGCGCACGTATAATGCTGCAAGCGCATTCGCAAACTTTTCTTCATCCTTCGTCCAACGCCCAATGAACATCAAACTTTGATATTTATGAAATGAACAATTTCCCCTCCCGGCTTGAAAATGTGGCATTAACCTTCGACGCTCGTAAAAATAATTAAATATCAATCAAAACTTTTCTCTGTCTCAGGCATATTTTAAGCAATAAACGAGGATTAGGAAACACTTTGCAATCTTTGCATTCAGGTATCAAAATTAATCGGAAATAATGGAATCTTTTGACGGCAACTTTGCTAATAAAATACCTACTTTCAAAATTTAATTAAAATTTTGCCCGGTACTGAGAAGGTAAATATTCAAAACAAGTTGATCCCTATTTCCAATTTCCAATTTGCCAATACAGGTATCGACGCCGTCTCATTTGCTTTCTACGCGTCTCGTTAACAGAATTGTTCCCCTATTGTTATCGGTAAACATTGTTAAGGACTGTTTGTGTGCGCAAGACGAATTTGGTGAATGCAAGACGCGACGACGAAGGAGGGCGAATGTCTTCAGGGAATTAAATTTAGCGCGTAATTAAAGAGGAGCCGCGACGACTCAGCACTCAACAATCAACGCCAGTCAATGTTAAGAGTTGAGGAGATGTGATGCCTACCGGATATTGGTATTAGTCATTTTGCATAGCTTGAGGGAGTACCTACAATATAATTTTAGATGATCTTTTTATTTTAAAGAATATATAATTTTATTTCTTTTTTATACTCCGGGCGATTCAGACCGATTTTTGAAAGAAAAACTAAACATTTCAAAAATTCTTTTAGATAAAAGCTATGCAGAATTTAAATCCCCACAATTCTAAAATGTTTTGAAGTGTGCAGGGTGTTGCACTAAAGAGATACAGCAGAAAACAATTTTTTTAAAAATGGAATTGTATATTTTTGATTAAATTAAAAACATATTTCCCTTCATTTTTTGTAGTTTTCTTGATATTTTTCAAGCTATTCTCGTAAATATGAAAAAATGACAATTGCATGTCTCGCGCATAAATTAATATCTCTTAAACAAAATAAGTTAAATGCAATTTTGTGTAGTCTGTTCACTGAAAGTGCATCTAAAGGAATATCTAATTAAAGAGTCACATTTTCAATTCCTTCTTCCCCAAAAATGCTTTCAAACAGGCAAACCTTCAAATAAGAAAAGGTCGTTTTTTTCTAATTGCATCCCATAATTTATTGATCTTAATTTTATCATTATCGATCGGCCAGATTTTTAGATATTTTTGATTTACTGAAGTTTAATAATAAAATCGCTCGCTGCGCTCGCGTCGCGTGTAAATATTTCGCTCGTAATGTAATTCGGTGTTTTCCACTTTAAGTATGTAATGTACTATTTCATTAATTTTATTTGTTTGAAAAAATACAATAAAATGTTACTTTATTTAATTTAATTTTTGTGTGGAAAATAGAAACATTTTCAAGGATAATAAATTTTCATACAAGCCAAAATCGGTTTGCACCCGCGGTGTCTTCGTTGTGTGCATTCTTTTTCGGGGTGGGGGAGGGGTGAGTCCACTGCGGCTATTTAATAATTGTACCCACTGCGTGGTTGTAAATCATACGTGTGCGCACATTTCGTGGATGCCTTGCCCGTCGAGACGCCGCTGGGCGCAGCGAACTGGGGGGTAAATTACGACTTAATGTACCAACATTCACGCATGTGGAAGGATAATACATAACGCACAAAGTGGAAAGTACATACATTCACGCGCCACGAAGAATTAGGTAGAAAGCACCAAGCAGAGGGCGTTTGCACGCACGCACTGGCACTGAAAGTTCTGGTTTAGGTCAAGCTTAATCACTGCGAAACTGTATTCTTTCATAAAATATGTGTTAACAAGCTCCGAAGTAGTAAAATTATAAAGTGAGTGATGGTGTGATTGTGTTACGGCCGCAATGCTTTCTTCGGCATTAACAAAATCCACAACTCTCTCAAAAGATAAACTTTGAGCAAACTTTGAGTTCTTGAAACTCAAACATTCCAAACATAAATGTTTGCCCCCATTTCTTGTGCGCATACCCTATGTGTAATTTGTACATTTGAAGCATTATGAGTGTGATTTGCAAAATTAAACACAACTTACCTTCAGCGGTTCAGCGAAGAAGAGGTTTTCCTTATGTGTAGACTTTTCAAAGTGCGTTCCGCGTTAACTTCGCGTCTCGCGTTGTGAATTCAGCATGCGTGCGGGCGCTGCCGAGTGCGGCGTTAAACTGGCGTCGGCGGGTAGGAGCGTCGCGACGCCGGAACACGTGCCGTTCCCAACATGCGCAATGCTGCCAGCGAACTCACTCACGCCGCCGCCGTCTCGTAACTCGCGCGTTCGCGGCCGTAACCAAGCATTCAGGGGGTGACTTAATTAAAACCAGTTTCGCACATTGTTTCCAAAGTCGAATTTAGTGCACATGACATATTTAAATATTGGTAGCGCTCAAGTGAACGTACGTCACGTGAATGAAATAATAAATTGGAAGGCACCGAACGCCTGGAATAAAATATCGCATAGCGAGAGGAACGAAGAAAGGCAAGTGGAAAAGTGAAATTCGATAATCATAAAATTTGCATTTATGCGGAAGTTCTTCGGGCAGGAATTGAACGCTTTCGAAACGTCTTGCCACAGTTCCCACGTCCGCATAAATAAATTCGTATGTGGCGACGTGTTATGTATACGTTTGTGCGCCCTACGAAATACGTCTGCAGCTAGTATTGCATACGAAACTTTTGCGCCACCAAAAGTTCGTGCTTCGAAATGTGTGATAAATCAACGAATGGGAAGAGAACAACATGACATAAACAGAAAATTCAATATTTTTCAACCGAACGCCAGCCACTTGCTGCTAAATATTTTTGTCTTTTGTTAAGAGCGAGAAAAAGGACATTTCCTGGGGAGAACTGAGGTGTATTTTTAAAGGTCTATGTGTTATGTAAAACCAGCAAAGGTAAACTGAGCACAAAACTAAAACGTGACCTAAATATTCGATTCTTTTGCGTTTCGGCGAAGAGGAATAGTATTGAGCTGGTCAGTTTTTGCAGTTTTTCAACAAAATAGTTGAAGTAGGGAATGCGGCCCTTATACGGGGTACTGAAGAAGTTAGTTGGGCGAGCCGAAGGCGAGTGAGTCAATTTTTTCCGCCGATCACACTAAAAGTGTCATAAACAGTCTGGTGGTTTTTGACTTCGACTCACGCAATAAATTCCTTCAGTCGTCTTCTACTTCTGACACAGTGTACTTACTAGTAAAACTTTAACGTTAGAAATGCAATTCATTATTTCCAAACATGAAAATTACTAATCAATCAATGCCTTGTCCCTTGTGAAAACAGAGTGACGTGAAATGATAGCAGTAACTGCATATTCTTAGCAAGTTGTTGTTCAAAACTTCTTCAAGATTGTGATCATGAGCATGCAAATTAAATAATTCATGCTTGCTTGCTGTAGGTGCTGCACTTTATTCAAAACTTCTATGAGAGTCATCGCCAAGAAATAATGGAAGTTGAAAGTGCGACCAGACGTTTTTGATATATATTACCATCCTTGCATCCTTCAAAACCTGAGCTTGTCCTTGTGAAATCCGTCTGTCTGGCGATTTCAGCCGTGTTTGTTCGTGTGTCGTTTAATATTTGCGATGAATGAAAAGCGGCTCGGCTCCTCAGCCAAAGTTGCGTTTTGCGGGTAGCTTGTGTTAATATTTACGCATGTACTTGGCGTTCGCTCATAGTTGCACGCCGGAAGATTCGGGATGACTTCGAAATCGGCGGGTTCGCACATCGACAGACCATGGCTCTTGCCTCGAGCAGGAGGGTGCCTTTTCGCTGGTATTAAAATCGAAATGAAAAGACGTCGTAAGTAAAGCCAGGGTGTGTTCATCAAAGTTTTAAGAAGTCAATTGGAAGCTCAGACTGCAGACTGACTACGCCCTAGGTGCCCACACTGATATCCACATGATGCTCACTTTAATTCAGAAAAGTGGAAAACTTTGCTCTTTTTGCCCAAAGTCAGGGGACATATCTTGTGGTGAATCTTAAATGCCACGACGTGAAATTTATCTTCCTCATATCCATCGGTAGGAAACAGGACGGCGACGTACATTGACGTTTCCGGAGGGTTGAAAACCAAATATACTCGCACACTAACAAGCACTGGAGAGGACTCGTGCATCCGTACCCATCGAAACTTTAACTTTCCTTTCAGCCACTAGCCAAACTGACGGCTTGGACTGTTTGCTCTCAACACCGGAAATGATCTAATGTGTGAGCAGTTGAACACAATACACTGCATCTCTGGTACATGTTGAGTAAACTTTATTTATAAATCAGAGTGTAAACTAGGTGATAAAAATATATAAATCCTACGTAAAGGTATTCTTCATGGATCTGTAAGTGATTACAATTGTTAGCTTTTCCGTTCCCAGATAGAGCTGTTTCTGAACTTGAGTTTAGACCACTTCTACTCTTTTCATCAGACTGTTCCAGCGCTATTTTGGCATTCATGTTTTGATCCTCGCCGCGTTCGTGCATATTTTCCGTAGTGGTCACGACTTCTTCTTTATCGTCATCATCGTACTCCAAAGCAACGTCGTCATCGTCCTCATCATAAGAGACATCATCGTCGTCCGATATCTCCTCGGACGTAACCTTGGCAAAACGTTTACTTAGCAGATCCGGCCGTACTGAAACATCCACACATTAACCTGATAGCCAATCCTCTTCAGTCCAAGCAGGCTTGAAGTTATGGTTACGCTCGATTGGCTTTTCCTCCGCTGTTAACCGTGAATGTAGGGAACCTCCAGGACAACCATTTTTTAGTTTTTCGACTTGTACTAGGTCCTCATCTTCAAAGGGGTTTGGCGCCTCTGTTTTCTTATTATCTATTGGATTGGGACTAACATCCCCGAGTGTTATATAATGTTCATCTTCATCTTCAGAATCGTGGCTATTGACATCACTTTCCCTCCCTCTTTTCTGAGCTGTAAGATTTGCTCTGATTATACAACATTATATATTTACAGATATTATACTAACAACTAAATCCTTCCATGTTCGCATCTTCATTCTCTATTATAGTGGGATTATTTTTTAAAGCGAGTATTCCCTTAAGTGAGGTTTCTTCTTTGCCATCATTTTCATTTTCATCATTCACTCGTTCTGAACGTTGGTCGGACTGGTCTTCCGATTCCATGGCATCTTCATCATCATCCGCTCTAATATTGGGGACATCTTCAGACAAATTAGTAGCAGAACCATGATAAGTAACTGCGTAATTAACAAAGCTACATTTATAATTTCTTAAAAAATAGTTCCTACAGTACCTAACTTACCTGTTACAATTTTAGTGCCGCATGATGTGGTTATATCTGGTATACATGTGGAGGATTGCTCATTTGATTCCTCCTGGTCAATTGTTTCAAATGGAATTCCAAAGGCCTGATCGTCTGATCGTTTTTGGTGAAATTTAGGCGCATGTAAACCCCGATTCACACATCGTCTTGAAGCAAATGCATTATTGGGCATAAGTAAGCCTGGTGGTTGTTCAATGTCAACTTTTTGATCATCATAGTATAAAGCAGAAGTTTCCGTACAGATTTCTCGGTCATCTTGTACTAGTGGACTGGTGTTTTTTGTTTTATGTCTCGAGGTCTGCGAAGTTGGGAAGGTTTCTATAGCAAAAGAGCCAAATTGAGGAATAGCTTCTGTCTGTGATATTTTATTTCGATCTTTGGCTTTGAAGTGTCTTTCAATGTGTGGATCTGTATCCCTCTCCATGTTTATTACAACTGGAGTACTAAGTTGCCCTTTATTCGTAAATATTGCGTATTTGGGTGTTATTTGTTCGTATTGCACCCT
Source organism: Geostiba sp. GC000077 (assembly GCA_030264215.1). Classification (NCBI taxonomy): domain Eukaryota; kingdom Metazoa; phylum Arthropoda; class Insecta; order Coleoptera; family Staphylinidae; genus Geostiba; species Geostiba sp. GC000077. The sequence goes on along the minus strand of JARJDQ010002373.1, from coordinate 161 downwards.
ATTTAGGAATTTGCTGTACCTTTTTACGGGCATTTTTGCAAATTTCCGATCGGACCTTCTCTGAAGAAAGTAATCCTCTTGAGGCACCTTGGTGTCATCAAAGATAAGATCAAATGATAGCTTCTTCCTAAGTGTCTCATCGCGCTTTGAAGATGATCTTA
>JARJDQ010002361.1:0-10116 GCA_030264215.1 Geostiba sp. GC000077 | reverse complement strand
TACTGTAGTTTAACATGTGCACATGAATGATCTATTGGTTGCCTACAGTATTCGCAGATCAGAGGCAAAGTTGTCCATTCGGTAATCGCACATAGCCCAAACAGCCACGCATGTAAATCTGATATGTCCCCCTCATAAATATACTCTCGGTATATTATCATTGTCTTATTTTGTGCCGCATAAACAATAAAATCGATTGAAACTTACTCTAAATCGCTTTTCTTTTGTTGACCACATGACTACAACCTCCACTTGACTTGACTTTAAATCACATTCTAGCTTCCACTGTTAAAAAAAACAGCTAAAAGTTCAAAAGCTAAAACTTAATGATAATGAAAATCGTGCTTCTTTGTGTGTACAATGGACACGGGACATGGCCATGCCGTTCATATTTTGCCTGGTTATTTGTTCGCCTTGCTGTTATCGCCCATTTTGACCATATCGTACATTATGACATGCACCTGGATGCTGGATGGAGCAAGCCAAGAGCAAGCACTTCATCACTTCCTGGAAACGTTGAAAAAAAAAACGCTGAGTTTTAGTCTTAGAGAATTGTCGCAAGGTCTGCATAAATTAATCGCACGCATTCTGAAAATGGACATTTCATTAATCAAGCTAAGTGTGGTTTAAGTTTACAATCTTTACAATCACCTCCACACCTCCATTTTGTTGTGACACTTGTGACATTGATGTGCACCTCAAAACGTAACAAAAATTGTATGTGGTTTTAGACACAGGCACAGTTTTAGGTAAATAAGTACATATTGCGTTAATTCTTGCTCTCCTGAATTGTTTCTTGGCTGAAGGCTGAGTAATGGCATATCAGCAGCGTCAAGGTCGAGCCCAATCCCAAGCCAAGATCTCCAAAGACTCCAAGTTCCGCTTCCTCACCTCGACGTCGTTAGGCGCGAAGGACATTGCGGACCCAAAGCTGCTGCGCCACTTTGCCACCTACCAGCAGTACCTGCAGGACGCCGTCAAGGACTTCAATATGCGCTGGGCGAAGGACGACCTGCACTTCAACGTGTCGCTGAAGGACTTTGAGCTGGTGCGCACGCTGGGCATGGGCGGGTTTGGACGCGTGATGCTGGCGGCGCACGATGAAGCCAACGGCAAGGCGTACTATGCGATCAAAATCATGGACAAACACAACGTCGTCAAGTACAAGCAGGTGGATCATGTCATACAGGAGCTGCGCATATTGGACGCTGTGAACTTCCCGTTCCTCGTGAATCTCATGTACTACTTCAAAAATAACTGCTACTTGTTCTGTGCGATGCCGCTGATTGCTGGCGGCGAGATGTTCACCTTGCTCTCCAAGGAAGGCAAGTTCACCGAGGAGGTGGGCAAAACGTACGCTGCCCAAGTGGTGCTGGCTTTTGAGTATCTACATGCGAATGGGGTGATCTACAGGGACCTTAAGCCAGAGAATATTCTCATTGATTCCGATGGGTTTCTCAAAATCACCGACTATGGCTTCTGCAAGAAAATCAATGATAAACGTACTTGGACATTGTGTGGTAGGCAACCAAATATACACCATTCAAGTCCGCTGCACGAGAACTGAATTCTGACTTTCGGTTGAATGTCATCAAATTTTGACATTCAGCCAATCGAAAGCCAGGATTCACTTTTCGTTCTTGTTCACGGGTAGTTTTAAACGTGAGGTTATTGCAGTTTAGAGTTATTGAAGGATTTATTTGATACTTTCTTTTGTGCCTTTGGAATGATCAATAAGAGCGTTCTGGTTGTCTATCTAGAGCTCTAACCTCTAGCTTAGAATTACTATCATTACTAACTTGGTTATAGGAACACCTGAATATTTAGCCCCAGAGGTGATCTTATCGCAAGGGTATAACTGCTCGGTCGACTGGTGGACACTAGGCATACTAATCTTCGAGATGATCGCCGGGCACACGCCATTTTACGCTCTGGAACCGATGAAACTCTACGGGCTCATCGTGAACGGCAAATATCGCATGCCGGATAAGTTCAGCCGACCACTGCAGCATCTTATTCAGAATTTAATACAAATCGATCGTGATCGAAGGCAAGTAGTGTTATTGGTCTACCTGCATGTTATCAAATTTACCGCCCTATTTTGCGGGCGGTTACATTTACATCGAGGTTTGTTTTTGCACTTTTTTTTATTGCCCCAACATCGTTAAGGGCCTAAAGGCTCAATTTACTACCTCAATATACTCAATATACTATTTTTCACCCACCAGCAATAAATAGTATATTGTGTACCAAGGGCGGAAAAATAGTTTTTTGTTTCCGAACTTTTTTCAGATATGGAGTGTTAAAAAATGGCGTCAGAGACATCAAAATGCACGAATGGTTCCACGAGATCGACTGGCATATGATCCTCACCAAGCGCATTCGGCCCGCGCACATCCCCGTCGTGCCCACCTCGCCGCGCGACAACGAGAACTTCGACGTGTACAAGGAGGAGCCGCTGCGCATGTGCCCCACCGAGGAATACCCAAAGGAGTTCAACACGATCGCGCTGCGCGCCGGCAGCAAGCGCCTCACGGCGGTCGGCAAGCGCACCACCTTGAAACAGCAGTGAACGGGGGTCTCACTAGGTGCAGTGTGTAAATGAAAACTAAATATATTACCAGCCATTTCGCTCACGCTCCCTCACGAGCTCACGACACGTCCTCCTTTCTCCAATACAGTTGTAGTAAACTTAGCACTTACATTACCTATAGCATGATTACAGTTACAGATCCAATCAAATTCGCTTCCAGCTTCATTGCCTCGCTATCATACAAAAATCATGCGCATGCGCGTCTTCATATCTTGGCTCTCTTGTGCCTACAAGGGACAAATACATCCAATACAGAATACTAACAGTAATAGTAAATCAGTAATTCAAACTGCACTTAATCAGTAATTCAAACGAATGCAAATGACGTAATGCGGATAAAATATCATTTTATGTACAGCTGCTGTCTTCCTCTGCACGTCTCCACTCTAATCGTCGTCTTCATCATCGTCGTCCGAGATGTACTTCTTCGTGGTGCGCTTGCGCCGCCCCGACGGCGTCTTCTTGTTCTTGAGCTTAAACTTCATCTTCGCCGACAGCTCCTCGTCGTCGTCCTCCTCGCCGTCATCGTCGTCGCCGTCCGTCTCCAGGCGTTGCTTCGCCTTGGTGAATACCGACTGCAGCACGATGCTGTCTTCGTGGATCAGTGAGGCTTCTTCATTGTAGATCTGCGCATTCTGACAGAGGAGCATAAAGTCTCGTTCAAGGTCAGCCATGTCAGTATACTAAATGGGAGGAAAAGCACCGAAATTAGGTTAAGTTAGTTTGTGAGGTTAGGTTAGGTTAAGTTACTTTGTTGTCATTTATTCGATTGACGATCTTTGTCATGTCAATGGGTTTCTTGATGATCTCATAGTAGTCGGGGTAGTCCTTCCTAGGTGGGATCTTCATGAATGGTTCGCTTAGCAAACGTCCATCGCTGCAAGGAATGCAAAGAAAAAAACATAAACATAAAAAACATAAGGTAATCCAAGTCAGCTGGCGCGGTGGTGGGCAAACAAACCACGTTCTCTCTCATTCACTCACTCGCCAGGTGAGTCTGTTTCAGTTTGTTTGCCCAACCTCATTTTGGAAAACCTAACCTAGTCGCGTACCTGTCAGTGTACTTCATGACAACATTCATGAGCTTCTTCATCTGCCTTTTCAGCTTTGGATCGATGCCATTGTTTTGCCCCCGGCGCTTCTTCACTAAGCTTGAACAAGCCTCATCATCCGAGTCTTCATCCCCACGACGCCTTCGCTTCCTCCCCTTCTTCTTCCGCAATTTCTCCTCCTCCTCTTCCTCCTCCTCATAATCACCTCCCTCGTCAATGGCCTTCAACCATTCCTTCTCCGTTAAACTATCCGTGTAGTCCACCTCTTTCCTCTGCCGAGTCCCGCGGCCAAGTACACTCTCTTCCTCAATATCATAATCCCACCTCCCCACCTCATCGTCGTCCTTCGTTAGCCAATCCGGTAGCTCGGCCTCCTCCATGAGGCGTGCCTTCCTCCCCGGTGCCTTATCAGCCTCCACCCGTTCCAGATCCATCTGCTGGAAGATCTCAAACTCGGACTCTGCCCTCGCCACCATCTGATTGATCGTTTCATCATCGGGTACTTCATTCTCCTCCTCCTCGTCGTCGCCATCCTGATGCAGAATACTCTGCAGGAATTGCTGGCGCTCCGACCCCGTGGACTTTTGATCGAACATACCAGCTTGGATGACTTTCTCGTCCATGTTGAGCTTGTACCGCGCTGCGGCGAGAATGCGCTCTTCCACCGAGTTTACAGTCATGAGCCGGAGGACGCGTACCTCGTTCTGCTGCCCAATACGATGCGCACGATCCTGCGCTTGCAGATCCTGATGCGGATTCCAGTCGCTGTCGAAGATAATGACCGTATCAGCCGATTGAAGATTCAAACCAAGGCCGCCAGCGCGCGTCGACAGTAAAAAGAGGAAAAACTCGCTGTTCTTGTTGTTGAACTTACGCAAAAGTTCACCGCGATCCTCCGCCTTGGTGGTGCCATCTAAACGTAGGTAAAGGAACCCGCGCCAGTTGAGGTAATCCTCCATAATGGTCATGAGCTGCGTCATTTGACAGAAAAGCAGCACCCGATGCCCAGTGGCCTTCAACTTGGGGAGAATCCGATCGAGCAATTCAAACTTTCCAGAGGCTCGGAACACATCCGGTCCGGATATCACTCCGCCTACCATACCAATGTGATCACAGTACTTCTCCTCAATATTTTGGAACATAAACGGATGGTTGCACAACTTGCGCAGCTGTACGATCGTGTTCATCAGCGCCTTCGCGCCTCCCCTTCCCTTCACACCCTTCTCCGAACCGTCCGTGAGCAAGACACCCTTGCTCTGCATGTGCTTGTACAGCACACGCTGCAGCCCGGACATGTCGCACTTGATAATATACTCCACCTTATCCGGTAGCTGGCTCTCCACCTCCTTCTTCAAACGCCGCAGCAGGAACGGCCGCAACACCTTGTGCAAACGTCGAATGATCAAAATCGTCTCCTCCTCGTTCAGCTCGACTTTCTCGCCGGTCGTCGCAAACGGCGCGTTGAACCACTGCTCGAACGTGGAGCAGGATTTGAAGATCGACGGCAGCAAAAAGTTCAACAGCGCCCAGAGCTCGGGCAACTTATTCTGCAGCGGTGTGCCAGTGAGTAGCAACCGATGCGGCGCCAGATAATGCGTGTTTAACACCTGCGTCAGCTTGCAGTGATGATTCTTCATGCGGTGACCCTCATCGATGATCATATACTTCCACGGGAGCTTCGCCAAGACGCCCTTGTCCTTAATAACATACTCGTAAGTCGTCAACAGGACGTTGAACTTAGTAGAACGCATCTGCGACTGAATGGTGCGACGCAGCGCCGGCGAGCCTTTATAAGAGACAACGAACACTGACGGCGACCACTTCTCAAACTCCAGCACCCAATTGGACAGCGTCGAAAGCGGGACAATAATCAAAAACGGCCCGTTCAGTTTCTTCTTCTCCATGAGGTACGTAATGAGGCCAATCGTCTGAATCGTCTTGCCCAGGCCCATTTCATCAGCTAAAATGCCATTGAGGTTATTATTATACAGGGAGACCAACCATTCCAGGCCCTTGATCTGGTACTCCTTGAGATTGCCGTTGACCATGATGCTCGCTTGCTCCGTGATGCTCTCATGGACAGTGTGCGCAATACTGTAGTAAGTCTGCTCCTCATTCGCCTCTTTGTGATACTCATCATCCTCGACCTTGGCCTTCTTAACCACCGTCGTATCCTTATCGCCTTCCGCCTTGAACGCCTCCTTCCCTTCCCGTCCCTCAGCTTGATCATCGTCCTCCTCATCATCATCGCTTTCCTCGGCCACCTCCCATCCGGGATGCGTGTCCAACCAATGCTGCAGATTGCTCAACATCGGAGCATCTTCACCTTTAAGTACCTTCCCTGTCGCACTCTCAATAACAGTGACAGGTTTATCGGATCCTTGGGAGCCCTCATCTTCAATCTCCAAACCATCGGCTCCAATGCGCTTCTTCTTCTTTTTCTTGTGCTTCTCCTCCTCTTGCTGCTTCCGTCGCTGTTCCACCTTGTGCTGCTTGACCATCTCGGTGAGATTGCAAATATACTCGTCGGTTTGCGACAGAAGGAACGCGAGACGCTTGTCTTTCTTTTGATCGATGAGCTTGCGGTAGCCCTCCTCGTCCTCGGCCATAAGGCGGCTCATACGCTCCTTCTCAATGCGCTCCTGCTCCTTCTTCTGCTCCCTTTCGGCGTTCGCATGGTAATTCATGACGGCCTTATTGAGCCGCGCCAGCTTCGCCTGGTTATTCCGATGGAAGTCTTTGAAGTCCTTACCGTGCTGCAGCACGGAGCCAAGGAACTCTTGATGCTTCTGACGGCGTTTACGCTCGGCCTCGAGCTTCTGCTGTTTCTCCAGCTTCTCGGTAGCGCGGGCCTCTCGCAATCCTTGACGCTTGGTCCTTTTGTACGCTTTCACATTCACGGGCGTCTCTAACGTCGTGTCTTTCCGTGTACAAGCAATAATTTCAGTGCGTAGTTGGCGCTGGAAGTTGAGGCAGCGCAAAGCGCGCAGCTCAATCTGCGCCTGCAGTCGTAGATCTTCGGGCATGTTCGTCGGGAGGTTATTCAACTGTTGCATGCGCGCCTGGATGCGGGCAGCAACACGATTCTCGCGCTCCTGCAGAATGACAATGGGGTCAATGCCGGCGGGCTTGGGGAGTGTTGTGACACGATTCTGCTTGCCCTGTGGCTGTTGTTGCTGAGTGGGCTGTGCATTGGGTTGCGAAGTTGGGGGTTGATGCGCGTTTTGGCCGATGGGTGGCGCTGCTTGCGGTTGGTTAGCTGTGGGACCGCCAGGGCGCACGCCAGTCGGACCGGTGGGTGGTGTGGGTTGCGGTGTTGGCGGCTTCTGTGGCTGTACAAAACAAGAAAGAGGTTAGGAAACATAAAGCACACACAGAACGCCTATAAACTTAGTGGATGGAGTTCATAATTTTTAGTTTTCCCTTCGCCTTCTCCTTCTGTGACTTCATCTACCTGTACTGCCGGTGGTGGTGGCGTTTGTGGTGGGGGCGTGGGCATCGGCGGCGGCTGGCTGACGGGAGGACCAGGCGGTCGCATCGCCTGCATCGGTTGCATCGCCTGCATTGGCTGCGAATGCGGAGGCGGAGCCTGTTGCGCCTGAGGGGGCGGAGCCACTACATTCGGTGCGCTCTCCACGGAGGCGGGGCGTGGCGGTTCGGAGCTTTCGCTCGGCGGCGGCGGTGGCGCTCCCTGCGGCTACAAGTTGCACACATCAAAAATCACCTTCCGCTTGCGCCATATCCAATCCAGGGTGCGTTCCAAAGTTTAAAAAAAATCATGCAACAAAATGCGTGCGGCGCTAACAAATACAGGTACAGAGAGAGCTACACTAATCAATCAAATGCACTAAAAAGAAGCAGAAAACTAAAAATACAGAACTCGAACTACAAGTAAACTACAAGTACTAAAAACAAACAAAAATAAAAGGAACGTGCTCCAAAAATTACCTGCTGTGTTGAAGGTTGCGAAGTGGGCGGAGCGCCACCTTGCGGCTGCGGCTGGAAGGGACTGGACGGCGGTGTCGGACACTGCGGCGTGCCATCCGGCCGCTTGCCCTGCACAGCCATCGTCAGCTGCTGAGTAAGGGGCTGATTCCGCGCCAGCATGCGATAGGCCATGATCTGATGACGCAACTGCTGAATCTGCAGCTGATTGAACAGCGAACTGTTGCCATTGCTGCGCGCCCTCAGCGCCAGCAGCTGCGAGTATCTCGGATCCTCTTGCAGACCCTTCTCCTCCATGGAATCAATTGCTCGTTGCAGTGCGTTCAAATTCTCCTGTCCTTGCGGTGCGCTGCCAGGTGGGCCTGTCGGAGGTGGGCCACCAGGACCGGGCCCGCCCGGTGGGCCTTGACCTTGCGGCCCTGGCGATGATGATGGATTCTGCAAACAAAACAAGAACAACGTTATAACTACATCACAAACACTTATCGCGGTTGTGTAAAAACCCGCAGCAAAATCTAAAAATACAACACGTGTCTTTTTTTGTGCTCAGCATCACCAATAACTATAATGAAAATCTAAAACGCAGTTTGCTAGAAAACCAGTTTTCTTAATCTCAAACCTCATTCTCATCCACATATTCAATCATATCAATTAACAATTAATTCGCCTTCTGGCAAGTCATGTGAGGTTGTGTTTTGGTAAGATCGGTAAAATGTTTAATTTTTCGTTTAACAGATGACTAAGGAAGGAAAAAACGTAAATTCCATAAACGACCACACAAACCACTTAATACTTAGTTATAACCTATACACAGGTCAACAGGTAAGTACTGGTAGCATTTTGCTTAGTCACCACATGTGCCGACTTGTGACGACCTTAGCTCTTATTATTATTTGCTTAATCTGGTTTCAGCCTTTTGAAGATGCGGCGATACGATTGTTTGACATAAACAGCAATAAAAACCAGAGAGCGCAGAAAAACCCCAAGAAAACACAAAATTCTAATCAAACAGTAAGTCAACAGTTGAACTGGTTGTAGTGGTATTTACCCATCATTAAAATGCATAGTCATAAAATACAGTATCAAATTAATTGCATAATCACACCACACACCATAGTGTACATCACTGAATAATACAAATAACCCAATTATGATTATTCAGTGATTAAGCTCGTTAACGACATTGACGACATTAAGGTGGAAGGTGACTGACTGGACAAATCACACATTAACTCAAATTTGATGAATAATGTGAATAATAATTGTTAGATGCAAGGGCGTGCTTTTTTCCTTGCTTATTTTAGCACACTCCCTTGTGTGTTAAACCGCTCGGAAAAAATTACGCCCTTGCATCAAAATAGTTATTTTTGATGCAAATTCTTTGTTTTCCAAAGCAAACTAGATTTTGTTCAAACTTCCTGTTCAAACTTCCTGTTCAAGTATTGTTTGTATGTATTTATAGAAAACAAAAGTTTTATGCAAGGGCGTGCTTTTTCTCCGCTAATTCTAAAACACTCCACGGTGTGTTAAACAGCTCTGAAAAAAAAATCATCATCACGCCCTTGCATCAAAAATAATTGTAGACCTGAAAATTACTTCATTTAGTAAAATAATTCGTTTCAAATTTGGTTTTATTCAATTTACATTTCATGGCATTAGTTGTTGACTCGCCTTCGGCTCGTTGTGCAATCTCCAAAAAGAAAATATTTTAGATCTTTTGAATTCATTGGGATATAACCCTTTTTAAGAGCCTACCTGTATATTGAGTTGCCACCATTAAGACGTTGTTTACCAACACAAAAATAAAAGCAATTAATAGATGAAAACATCACATCAATTCAACATTCAACACACATTACTCACTTATTGCCATCAACATCAACATTAGTATTGAATAATGAATAAAGATTAAATAATTTCTACAACACAGGCGCTCTGGCATGTGTTGTATTTTACTGTTTGTTGTAATCCTGTCATAGGTATCATTATCAACCAGTTTGTGTCACCTCGTCGCCTGACGAGTCGGTCAATTTATTTGTATGTGCCGGTAATTGGCTGTTAATCGTCTCGCCTCATTAGACAGCAGGACAGCAGGCCAGCACTTAATTTAGCATCGCACCAATATGGCGGCAATCTCGTTGAATCTCAAATCTCGATGCAAAACACAACTGTATACAACCAGTACCAAAAATGCTTCTTTTGTTTGTTTGGACATTGCGACCTCGTTTATTTTGGACTTTTGCTTTATTTAATATTCAAATATGTTGATAACGACCAAAACACAAAATAAAGTGCCTACGCAAATTATAAACGTAAAATAATAAAGTGTTCGAGAATGGGGTATACCCGCCCAATGGAATTACGCAGTTTCATTAATACAGGGTCCGCCATCCAATGCTGACGGTTTATAAATGAAGATAAAAACTTAATTAATTGAGACACGGGAATGAGCATTACATATATTTATTTAGAATTTAATGAAGTTTTTAATGGCATTCAAGTTTTAAAAATTACGTTAAACATAGG
>JARJDQ010002276.1:0-10769 GCA_030264215.1 Geostiba sp. GC000077 | reverse complement strand
TTAAAGTGGAAAACACCGAATTACATTACGAGCGAAATATTTACACGCGACGTGAGCGCAGTGAAGTATGTACAGTTCTTTATCTGCGACCACAGTCGATTAAATTTTCTTTTTTCAAAATTAAAATTACGATTTTTTAAAATAATAATTGTGAACGGCAATGGCAGGCTGGAGTCTGCCATGCATCGACTCAGTCAGAGTGCATTGCATACGCACATCACGTGATCACACAAGGACAGCGTGAAAAGGAATACACAATAATTGCCCGCGGCGCACTCGCGAGCGCGCGGCGAGCGATTTATCCAATTCCTTTTCTTATCTCCTTCGTACTTCGTTTGTTGCTCTCTTGTTTTCCACTTATATGCATTTCAATTACGTTGTTTTCCACCTATATATGTAATGTATATAAGTGGAAAACACCTGGCAACTAATATAAATTCAATTGATCTGCATTGTTGCATTGTTGCATTATTTTTAAAGCCACCATATTGATCGGAAATCATTGTTTTCGACTATGGGAGCAGATAAAGAATATTTTTATTTTCCAACATGCACAACATGGTAGCCATGCCATGGGTCGTAGAAAATTTCTCAGCTACTCCACGTGCTGAAGCTTCTGAAATTAATGAATATTTATGTCCATGTGCGATCGCGTCTCATTGTGTGATGTCACATAAACTCCCAGCTCCCGACCGCCGCCGACAAGAGTTTGTTGTCAGCTGTAACGTAACGAGCAAGATGAATTACTTATTCAATGCATGCAGGCATTGGATTTTGATTGTAAATTCATTATCGATAAATCAATAATTCTACATTTCCCCTTCATATATCAACTACAATAACTTTAGTTAGGATTTTATACAGTATTATATAAGTTAAGTGTTTACGTTTACAAAATCGTATGTTGAATATATCAGCTTTTCAAGTATTTATTCAAATTTATTCATATAGATAACTGAGAAGTGTAACTGGAACAAAGCGATACTAATCTGAACGAACAAAATAGGCATTGTATAACTCCATATTTTCTTTGTATGCGCAAACATTTGCAGCTAAATTTAGTAGGGACTAGATAACATTTCCTGTCGCTTGCGCAATGGCAATATGCACAGAAATATGGAGCTTAATCAAATTTAAGTAATTGGATTTTTGGTCACCATTTTATCACTGACATCAATATTCATTCGGTCCACTCCAGGTTAATAGAAATGTAAAATGTACAATATTCAATTACCACCTCGGCTCCTAGCCATTTTGAATTTCACATTCATTCCGCATTGCAAGTTGAATTCCAATTTCAGCAATAAAAGGCCTTCAATCGACAAAGCAGAAAATTTCCCCGCGTTTTATTTTGCATTCATCCGCATCATTGCCGGTTGCTCATTTTCATTGTGGATTGACGTCGACGTTAGAGACAGCCGCCAGCCATAATCGATTACCGCCTCAATGTCAGGCATTTTCCGACCTTCAATTCCAATGTTATAGAGTTGCTGTTTTAAATGCCTACAGGCTATCACAATGGTGACAGACGTGACTTTTAGGTCTCCTCGTTTATATTCTATCTATGCAACACCATAAATAGATCACATGTGGTTCAATATTCAATCTATATACAGTTTTAAACTTTCAATTGTCATTCTATTCTTATTTGGCACACGTTTTGGGGTTTTCGTGGCAAAGCCAATAAGGGTTCTGGAGCACCCGCATTATAATCGCAATGAGTGGTTTATATTGTCGTGAATAAAATTACTATTAATCATAGGGTGCAGCTTACTGCTTACACCATTGTTCTCTTTATGGTGGCCTTGGTTTAGACTAGGCGCCGAGGGGGTTGTCGATTGCTTGCAATCAAATCCGGAGGGCTGCCGCTGACTTTTTTAATATCCCAATCAAAATCGGGCAGAGCAACAGCAAACAGGGTGGCATCCATCTCAACACTTTTTTCGTCACTCTCGATAGGGTCAGCCATAATAAAATATCCATTAAGATAAGAATGATGTTAAGTGCCTTTATTTGTATGGGCTGTTGGTGATAACAGCGAATCATTAACCAAGCTGTTGGAGCTAGAGCAGATTGATGCATGTCGATGAGACGGGGGAGATGAAGATGAATGCAGTTGCGCTTTACATACCCTCGCCACCCTCAACTCGCTTACAAAATGGAATGGAGACAAGGTCTCTCAGGTTTCTGGAAGTGGAAAACTGATGAAATGGAGCATCAAACGAAACATGGGGAAGACGCGGCTGTTCGATTGTTCGTGTACAACGCACAATACCACACAGGAATTCGTTTGGCTGTAGTAGGCCTGCGGCTTGGCGTAAATAGTCTATTCAAACTCATACCATACACGCATTTGTGCATCTCCTGCACATCAACGCATCTCCAATTTTCTCATCTCGATTAACTGGGCTCGCGAATTTGGGGCTTGGGGGTAACACCTCTCGAGCGGAACCAGCTTCAATTCATAGTCAAGCTCAAGGTAGTGGCCACCGTCTGCGTAAAATGTGCGGGTGTTTTCGAGGGCGATTTCACGACGTCTCCATGACAACACCCTTGCAACGCGCTGCGTTCACATTGTATCCCAGCTGGTTGCACACGTTGCATGTGTACACTCTACAGTCTACACCTACACGTACAGTCAACTCTCTGCTCACACTTCCAATCGGATACACGAGTAGTGTTTTTTTCCGGATTCTTTTTACTTCTGAGATTTCTTTCTTTGATTAAAATGTTGAAGGTTACGGGCAAGCCATGCAGAGTATACAGATACATGGTGTGTGGAAATGAGTGTAAAACATCAGTAGCAAATCTATAACAGTGATATTTTGTAGACATACGACGGAAATTTCCCGTTTTCCCGAACGCCTGCTTTTTTTTAGCGGATTCTAATAGATAAGAAGAAGACCCCCAGAGGCTCTGATCCCCCGAGCAAATTTGTAAACACGCCTTGAAGAAAAGTTTCATACAATAATATCCGTGTCCAAAGTTTTTCGGCAAAGTTAATTTTCTCTTAAAAATCATCTCACCAGAATGGAATTAAATGATTTTTGAATTAAATCAATTTATGGGCAATTGCACCACTCATACTTAAAATAAACCTAGGATTAAGTCCTATACTTAGCTCAAATTTCATTCCGGTGAAACTTAGCTTTAGTTGAATTTAAATTCTCGACTAAACTTATACTTAACTTGAGCGGTGGATTTCTGCAAATTTAGAGTTTTAGATGGAAAAGCAATAGTATCACTGAGAAAAATTGACTTTGCAGAAAAGTTGGATTTTAAAAACAGCTGCTGTGGCATGCAAAAAAATATTGTTCTCCATACACATGCCGAGAGTTATTACATTTTTGTATGAAGTTCAGAATGAACCAAAGAAAATCGCCAGGTGTAGCTCTGTCACTCATTTCCACACACCTTAAATTAAATTACATAAGGCGTGATGCATCAATTATAATCTGATTAATGCTGCACGTTGAATCACATTCGAATTTCGAAAGATTAATGCAACATTAACATTTCCTTATCGACGTTTGTTTTGTTCTAGGTGAGTCAACTATTTTCTCGTTAACTCTGCTACTATATCAGCAACACCACGAGCAAAACCACATAATCATCATTATCATTTGTCAAGGCGCCGTAAGTATGCATATCCATTATCCATTTCCGAGCGCTAAAAAACGATCATGCATGGATGAGTTAGGGAGTCATCTCGATTCTAAACAATTGCCACATGAGAAGTGCGTGCTCTTAATTGTGGTCATTATGAGCGTAATAGTATGGCGACGCCCAAAATTACCTATTATAAAATTCGACTTGGTCAACAAGTGAATCATACAAAAGATTCAAAATATAAGCATTGTTTTGCGAACAATGGAAGTTATTATTTATTACTATTAAAATAAGAATTAAGGCGACTAAGAAATACATTGGTCTTGAGAGTAAAAATGAGAATTCAAACAATGGCTACGCTGCTTAACGTATTATTGTGTTGTTCCTAGGCAAAGATAACAAATTGAAAACGCATACATGTATTTGGGTTAAATGTTAAAACAATCACAGGTACTGATTAAACTAATCATAGAAAAAAAGCTGACACAAATTTTCACAAAAACTAATTAACTGTTGCAAATTAGTCACGAGAACATTAAGACATAAGAAATGGAAGTTTATAACTGAATTTCTTGAATGCAACATTCATTTTAATTAATTTTCTGCATTAAGCATTAAAAGCGCCTGACAAGTCTGAAGGTAAAAGGTGGAGTCAACTCTTTGCAGTCTCCACACGATTTCTTTTAAGTGGCGGCTTACCGTGCTTACTGGACGACTGTAGGAGCTTGCTGGGCGAGCCGAAGGCGAGAAAAATATTGTCTTTTTGTCAGAAAAATAGGAAGCATGGTCCAGTGTGCTAAACCATATCAAACTCATATGACGCCATATGACTAATTCTGGTTGTGGTCTGTGGTACTATGCTTTATTACGCGTGGCGAATCAAGCAGATTCCAATTATCTCCACTCTGAATGACCATGTAATTCGTCTTAATCAATTAGATGTCCCTGTGTTAAATTTAATTTTACTATTGTGTAATAGATTAAGAAAACAGTAAAATCTATTTTTATAAGGACGAATATTTCGAAGAGTAGTTGCAATAAGCAATACATTTATGTCAGACTTATGTTGGGGGCAATTAAAGAGTAAGGCGATGTCAATCTACAATAATTCATCTCATCTGACACACATTGCACGACGACGAGCGGCGTTTCCATTAATGCTTCAGATGTCAGCATATATGCTTAGCGCCTACCAGTGGGCAGTAAATGACTTTCGTATATGAAAATTAGTCTCGATATTAAACGATATTGCGCACTGCTGTGTTGTTCATAGTACACACATTCACAAACGGAAATTAATTAGGTCACGATGATGAAGTCCATGCGCACTGGTGTTCAATATGCCTATGCTTAATATGTTGAGAGACATGCGGATATGTCGCCTTCATCATTCTTCGACGTATATGCTCATTCAATTCTGCAAATTCCCTTTAATAAAATACTATGAGCTATATGTGATGTCGCTGAGAGTGGGAAATTAATAGAATTGAAGTCATCCATGACAGGTTTACGGTTTTATAATATGCGTAAAATTACTGATATTGAATTTATAAGCGGATTAAACTTTCTCACATATATTTCCATAGATTTGGTGCTTTCGACTACAAATCACATAGTTTTGATTCACCAGCTGGATAACAAATGTGCACATGTTTAATCTGTTTGTTTATTCCAATGATATGTGCATTAGCAGCGCGGGTACACAGTGTGGAATTCATGCGCGTAGAAAAGGGTCAATCAGTTCCATCGAGGGGTCAAGTGGCGGAATAAACACTTTTTAATTTATCGACCTTTAAATGGTCCATGGCACCCATGGCAGGCAGTAATTTGTGAAAGTGTGCTTATTTTTCAAAATCACTCATCATGGAGGCGTTCAGCCGACATATTTCCATGAATCGCGTGCGGCGTTCGGCTCGACAACCGCGGAAATTGAGGATCAACTGCTTTCCCGCAAGTCGACACACTAATTGGATTGTTTATGAATTTGCAGAGAAAGCGGAATCCATGTGGAGAACTGATCCGAATGACAAAGGTATATATATAGATCATGAGTGATGGTGGTGTTGATTTTGACAGAAACCGATTTTGCGCTTACAAAGTAACGTTTTTTTTTTTACATTTTCAAAGCAAGCCAATAGTTTTGCATACGAAATTGACTTTTTCATTGCTTCCGCTTCGGCCATTAGTCATCAAGCTTGCCCAGTTTGTTTAAACTTAAATTAACATATTGGTAGGTACCTGTTTCGATGTGCGGGTATCTACATAATGAATGGAAATATATGCACAAACTTGGAATGATAACAGAGCGCTTGGGACTGTTTTATTGGCGAAAAAACTAGTACCAACCGCTCTGTAGTGCTGAGCACGACCTTGATGGCATGCGGACTTTTACATTACGTAATAAAAGCCGATATGACGTAAACATTCATTTCGTTGATTCGTCCATAAATCCGACACAATGGAGGTTTGTCTCATCGTCAGGAAACCATGCATTGTGCATTCAATGCATCCATCAATCATGATAATCAGTTTAAATCAAACAACGTTGGTTGGTACATGAAATATTAACAAATTAAATCAATTGCGATTTGCGATAATAAATTTAATGATTTTAATGTATATAGGTGTTTGCACAAATGAGCATTATCTGCCGTTCGAATGTGATTATCATAAATATGAATGTTTAAAGACGAAGACCGGGCATGCGTTGAATGTCTGGCTGTGCGTCGATTAATTAATTAAAGCAGTATGCACCATGCATGGCCAAGACATTCAACGCATGCAGCATGCAACATCCCGCATAAGGAAGCACCTAACAGTGGCAGTTAACTTATCGTCTGATTGTGTGCTGTGTGCTGTCAGTGACGATTGCAAACGCATGGTCAACATGAGTAAGAAATGCATCGTTATTAAATGCGCTTTAGCGCCGCTTTTGAAAAATGTGACTAAACTCTTTTGTCATTAGTCATTACTTATCAACATCAGGCAAGAACCAACATAAACTGTAAATGCAGTTTGAACATTTGCACTTCCCAAATATGATTACTATTATTATTTGCTTTAGTCATACATAGATGGTCACAATAGTTTTAGTCCCCGTTTCACAATTAATTATAAAGCTTGTAACCATTTGACAATACATAATCTATATTGTCCATGGTCAGTTGAACCGTTCATTTTATGCTTTGTAGTAAATCTAAATAATTCCAATATTTTTTTTGCTTTTTAGCTTGCAACGTTAATTATCCAGGTAGCGCTTTCCTCCTTGCCTGCTCGCTGCATTGAGGCTAATGCAGTTTTTTTTTAACAACGATTCAGTTTCCAACAGACTATTTATAATGATGAACCATTGTCATAAATGCGACGGCACTCGTGTCTGACTCGCATTAGTTCATTTAGATCGGTGACGACCTAGTTTCAAAATGTTAGCATGTTTATCAATAACTTACTGCAACTTTATCAACTCTGCTTCTCTGCGTCGATGTGTAATGATAGAAGAAAAAAAAACATCGAAAACGAACAGCAATGATTGAACAGTTGCTTCCTTTCACCATTATGAAGAATGCAAAGAATTTCGTCCATTCCATTGTTTAATAGGCTTTGGTCCATTGATATCACACAATCATTAATAACAGAATTTGTGATTGATTGATTGATTGCTTTTTATTGTGGGCATGCAAGAAAACCTCAGTAGTCGGCAGGAAGAGTGAAGGAAGTTTAATTAAGCAGTTAATTATAACATGTTTGTGTTGGTGCTTGGGTCTTGGGTTTTGGGATTTTATAATCCGGCGGGTGTTTTGTCTGTTGTTCAAAATGAAAGGGTGCGTCACATGAGATTTGTTTTGTAAATGCTTGGGACAACACTGGGACTTTTATTGCATGTTGAATTTCACATGCAATTTGGACATGGAGCTTTTCCGATGTTGGATGTTGGTATTGGTACTTATAAACTTGCTGCCAGGATGCAAAACATCAGGATGCTATATGGCGCGTGGTTGGGGGAAATGGAGGAAGCCCAAAGGGTTTGGTTTTAGGATAACCGCAACATTTTGAAGGCACCGGCGCGGCGGCAGTCCTGTCGCTTTGCAATGTAACGCTAAATAAAACAACGGAGCATGGAGCCCACAGCGGGTCAAGGACGTGGCATGTAGCACGGTCGAATGCGACGTCGGTTTGACTTAATTATTATTGGAAGGTTTTATTATCTCGGCTTTCTCTATTGTCTATTTTATTATGGAAGTAAATCAAATAACTGGACTAACGCGCATGTTGTTTACTTTGCTGCACTCTATTAATGGATAGCTCACTTTTATGTTGTAGTAAAAAAACATCAACCTTCTAACCTAATAAGTTATTTGTTTTGTGGTTATGTTCCCTTCACTGAACCACATGCGGAACATTATGATGTGCGTGTATAATGCATATTTATTAAAGTATTATATGTGTGGACATCTTTAGGACGTTCTGAGAATAGTCAAAGTTAATTAGAAACTTAAAATATGTGCAAAACGGCGTAAAGTCACAAATGTTAATCACCGACAAATTAAAGACGACACCGTTTTGATGAAGTATGAATGGCGTGTCAAATGTAAAAGTAACCATTCTGCTCCATACATAGCTTCGAGCGCATGTTCACTGATTTTGTACTAGGTTGGTTAGGCATATACAAAAAACTGACTGAAGACAATAACACATTGGCAATGACATTGACATACCAGCAGTTCACACCAGTTCACATTTATTATGATGACCTGGGACGACTGGAAGGTAATTATTACAAATGTGAAAGAAGCATTCCATCTCCATGTATACCTTGGTACTTAAACTGGCATTAGTGTAATATGTTGAAGGTACAGCACTACAACAGTATTTCATAGAAAAGTCGAAAATTGTGGTTTTGTGGTTCAGTGGTTGTACATAGAAATGCTGAAATACTCAAATCCAAAAACCAACGGTTCATTAAACAAATGAACTCTGCGAACTATAGTTTGGTGGAGGCATGTACATTAACTTGATATTGTGACCATTGTCGTCGTAGTTTGCGGTTTAATCATTGTTCCACTGCCTGGATACAGTTGGTGCATTATACATGCGTACCTAATGGGAATTAGCACGCTCTTGTGCAGACGTGAATGTACTTCATTGCATGTTCCCTGCGTTGCCGACTTCCCATTCCGATATGAACATACACACTTCGAAACAGTATTAGCCACCATGACCCATGACTGCACAGTACTCGAAATTTATTGCTAGGGGGGTTGGTCAGGATATAGCGCGCGCGTCTGTGGGATGGTGGAAATTATAATTTATTTCTCTTTGCTGCTCAGTACCAAATTCTACCAACAACAAAATGACGTATTACAGAGAGACAGTGAAAAGGGAAAGCAATTTCTTCCAAATTGCGTTTCTCGGGTTTCTCGGCTTCTTGGTAGCATTGGTTAAATTGCGCGCAAATAACGACCACCCCTCTTGCTTCTCCACTCTGTAGTCCTCAAATAGATTCAGGCAGATTGGGATCCAGGTGGAGGTTAACCTTAACCTTAGTACGCCAGCACCGGGTGCACGGCGAATATTTCTAGCATCCGGCGACGGCGCTCAGTCTCATGTTCCATTCTTTAGGTTTGTACTTGCATGCGAGTGTGAGTGTATATAGCACTTCTTCACCTTCTTCACCACTACCTTGATACGTTGTGTGCTTGTTTGCCACAGCTGGCACCTTGAACCTTGCGGCACTTCGGGGCACGACATTGAACGCGTGTCGCTCCTTTGCCGGTCGTAGTCTTTATTGATCCCCAGACGGGACGGTGGGACGGTTACCGGTGCCTCTATTTCGTAACTATTATTCGGGATCTCCTCGGACGAAGTAGAGCTGTGAAAGTGCTAGGGAGCTAGGGCTGTGAAAAGTAGCCCCTCTTGAAAGCAGGCTGGAACTTTTTGTTCGTTGATTTTTGTGGAGGACCTGGACCAGCTGGCTTCGGTGCCAGATTCCGCTAATGCTCCATCACCATCAGCCAATTGGGTAATGTGTACAATATGTCTCTATTGTCGAAAACACATTGTTGCCAATGCCGAAAAGGCGGATACGGGTGGACAGATGCTGTTAATGTAACTTGGAATCTGGTATATTCGTGTGGGGACAACTTTAAATTAATTTCACTTCACTCTCCTAAGCTATTGATACAACATCACGTGGTATTTTATATGAGGTAATCCTTTTTATGTTTAGCCTTAATGTCCCACCAAAACGAGTTATAATTTTACAATTTACGACTGAAATTAATATTTTATGTCCTGAATGTTCATGCTTCATGCGCACGAGTTGCGGTGGTCTTTTTTCGTGTTCCTCATTTATTTTTCTTCCTATTACGCTCTGCATGGCGTCGCACGTACTATACATCTAGCCAACGTAGAGAGAACAGAGAACATGGACGTTGGAGGTGTAACGGAGTGTGGCAACAGTTTACGCCTGAACAATAAAAAAAACCGACGTCAAATGTCACAACAAAATATAAACTTGGATCAATTCCTCCCAAAAAGGGCAAGCACAACATTCAGAATAACAACATCTTTCTCAGGTCGCGGTCGTGACACTCATGATATTCTTGGCGATTGAAATATCAATTACGGACTTTGCATAATGCAATGTAAAGTACCAGAATCTGGCGTATGAAATGTATTATGCATAATTACAAAATGATCAGTTAGTTAAGCATATTCTCTCTCCTCTGGTCATCATCATTATCCAACAGGCAATACACCGTAGCGGCGCCGTTTTAAATCGGTTTTATTTGCATACGCAACGACCCAATGACGGAAAACCATAGTTTGCGCACGCACGCACGCGTATGCATTAATGGCTGTCGTCCTATTTTATAGCCCTGCTGACCATATATATATGGACGCCATGACGGCGAGTGGCTGGTTATCAAGTACACGAACGCCAGTGCTCAGTGCGCACTTTATATAGTCCGCGAGACGACGTGCTATGTAAATTATTACTTGTTTATGTAGCGTAATATCATTTCCAATTCAATTTAGTCTGCTCTTATTTCTTCAGAGTGACTGTTGCCAAACTAGCGAGGTCGTAAATGCGCTCGCTTCGGTCTTATTAGCGATTGATGCAGTACTGCCTACTTTCATTGATTTATCCCGCTAGAGCT
>JARJDQ010002275.1:0-21527 GCA_030264215.1 Geostiba sp. GC000077 | reverse complement strand
CTGGGGATAACTTTTTAAATTATAGCCTACTGCTGCTGGGCGCGAAATTCAAAATTTGATCACGTGGTAATCAGACATTTATGAAGACCCTGTATACTCTGTATACGGCACCAGAATCGGACGTGGAGGGAAGTGCGTCGAGATGCCGAGAAGCCTGAGATGTTGTTGTTGTCCTGCAACGGCGCATTATTACAATTTGCATTTTAGCGATAGAAAAATAAACGTCGATGTCGATGATGCAATGATCTGGAAAGTTGCTATACAACCGTCAATCGATATACCGGGCACCTTGAGATTTTGAGATCTGGGATACAGAGCACTTATATGCCTATATACACTGTAATACACAATATTTGCCGTAGATGTAGTAATTACATTTTTAACAAACCACTAGTCTAGCGACTAGATCTAGAGCCTACACTAGTATAGACTATAGAGAAAGGCACAAGAATGCTTAAATATAATAACTACGACTTTTTGACTTTTATATAGCCCGGCCGGACACAAAGCATTTTTCTATAAATGCATTAAAAAGAGAGCAATTGCGCGCATTAACAAACGTTGGTGAATTGCTTCCTTTTCAAACAGTGCGCTATTGAATCAATGTAGATAAATCCTATGTAAATCCTATTTTTTCACCGTGACAAAAAAAAACGGGGCATCATTTCATTCATATGCAATTTTTTGTTTTCCAAAGCAAACGTTGTGTTCAACTTTGTGTTCACATAGTTTGTATGCATTAGTAGAAAAAAATTTTGTTTGATGCAAGGGCGTGCTAAATTTTTTAGTCGTTAATTCTACCCTAACCTATACAGTTCGGAAAAAAAATCAACATCACGCACTTGCATCAAAAATAACTAACGTGCAGATCCACAAGAAAACCCGCTTGCGACTATTACGAACATCTTATGGTCGGAAATGAAATATTCATGCGCCATCATAGCGATTGATTTAACAATATAACGCTGCCCGTGAAACGTGTGTCGTTTACTATATCACAATATCACACATCAGACATCAGTAGCAGTGATGTTCCCTCTCTTCCTCCGCTAAATAAAAAAGAGGAATCCTGCTCCAGTTCAACTCGAAACGCACTCGAAACAAAAGCCAAACCTTTTGTCACGCTATGCCCGATTGAGTGTAAATTGTGAATGCGAAACGTTGGTATTGGCCATGGCTCTCTCTTCGCTCCTCTCCGAGCACCAATCTCGATGCCGAGCACCGCGAGGATGTTTATGCACTCACACACTCATGCGTTGCTCTCAAAGTAAACAAGCGAGCCAGAATTGCATGCATGTGTACATGGTGGGTGTGTATGCGGTGCGTGCGGTGGTGCGGTGTATACGCAAACGCCAAGAGAGAAAGCTGAAAATTTTCCACTCGCGCCGGCGAGCGCTTAGGTGAGAGCCGCCGCACAGCGCACACGGCACACCGCCCCGATATTAATACATTGCGCGAATGTCATTAATTCGCGCCTCGCTCATTATACGGCAGCGAGCGCCGTAATGTGCAAGTTTTCGGCTAAAAATACGCGCGGTCGACGCGAGACCTGGAGGTCTCTTTCGCCGGCGTGCTACGCGAGCTGACGAAAAAAGATGACGACATTCGGCGATCCTCTTGCCGTAACCAACCATATTCGCCAAACAACGAATAACGAATAACATATGATATCTGTTTTGAGATAATTTGTGCAAACACAGCATCACTTTAATGATTAATCATTTTATGCGCACTGTAATCTTCTCTGTTCCCGTGTTCTGTTGCTTTGCTTTGTATTTGTATACTTTCATGCTTTGAAGATGATACCAGTAACACTCATGATACAATGAGTGACACTCGTATTAAATCAGCTACCTAGAACTGGCCCTATGAATTTTAGCATGATTGCTTGCTCCTTGCTTGTTTGTAACATGCATAATTTGTGTGTCAGTCGATCACTCGTACAAGGATTGCACAAGGAGCGAAAATAAGCGATGATGATGACTGACGGCAATTTGCATTATTTTGCATGTCGCAGAATTTTAAAGCGATTTGATGATACCGATCGCAAAGGAGCAAAGGAGAACAAACAAAAAAAAATGTGCGAATATATATTTTGACAAAACTATATTAATTCGCGTTGTTTGCATGTTTATCAACGAAAATTTGTTATTCTGATTACATGTACTTATCATAACCATTAGAATGTCAAGCTGCAGGCAACAATTCTATTTCTAGCACTATCAGAATGAAATCTAATAAAAACGGAATAAAGCAGCTAGGAACTTGTAAACAGTTTCGGTATGGTATGATGTGATATGGCAACATTGGTAAAGTTTGTCGTTCAGTTGTTTTGAGTTGGCAAGTACATGCAACCTTGAGATGGCATCACCTTACCTTACCCAAGACAACGTATCTATCAACGCTGATAAAACGCCGCATTATGTTATTGGTACAATTGTTTAATATTCAATTACCGAGCGTGTGCATTGACTCATGCCGCACCATTGATTTACTATTGATTCAGACAATTAGCGATACGGCGTGAAAAAAGAACTCGGTAAACAAAAGCACGGTGCATACACAAGAAAAATTAAAAGCTTGTTTAGGAATGTTTTATCAGTCGTGCTCAGGTTGAATTTCGCCTGACAGCACTCCTGGCCTCCTGGCGTTATGTAAAACGGTAAAATTTGTGCGAGCAGTGAGCAATAAAATGTCATACATGTTTTTCTTTTTCGTTTCGCTTACTGAGCTGGAGCTGTCAGTCCCAGCACCATTTACGTGAGCACACCGGAGCTATGTGATGAGTGTGTTTGAAATGTGCATTTGATGGGTAAATGCGACTGACTATCGTGTGGCATTAAAGGACAGACACTGTCGCGGGCGCGTTCGGCGCGTGGCATGAATGCAAAGCTCTTTTCCCAGATCCCATATCCCAGGTCTTGGCCGCAATGCGCTTTTCTTAACAATCGACAATTTATTTATCTTGCCCCAAACATTTCGAGGCTGGGCGCTACCGCGCCTGCGCACTACCATCGCGTTGCGCACAAATGCGCGATCATTGAGCTTATGCCGTTATGTCACCTGAGTTAATCGCCCACTTAATCAAACAGTCGGCCGAAGTGCAGACGCGTCATGACGCTTATCTACTCGCCGCACCGCATCGCCCGATGATTGCATTTGTATTATTTGCACAATGCACATTCACATCGCGGCTGCGCCTAGCAACCGCGCACTTCATGTCAATAAACACTATTCACACTTTCGCCGCTAAAAAAATATACATGCGATCAAATTCGGCAAGTCATGATTTGCGAACAATTACATTTTGATTAAATGCACTCACACAATGTGCTCCACGTTGGTATTGCATCAGAAATCAGGATATCAGAAATGATTGGGTTGATAAGTCACATTGTTGCCAAGTGAGCATTATGTATTCGAAGCATGTGTCAAAGACAATTCAATTCCTTTCTATGCATGAATGAAGTTCAACTGATTTAACAACTATCTCCAAAATGCACTGCAATCACCTCTTCCTTGAAACAATGATCGATATCAATGATATATCAATGATATCAAAGAGCCATAATTTACTGGTGCATATAAACTCTTTACGGTTTTATGCCTTTAGAAATACTAAAAATTCTCTGTTTAGTTTTCAACTTTGCATCATGATAGGTTGATGAGACAGTATAATTTTTAAACCGAGCGCTTTTTGTATGTGTAGGATGTAGGCAAACGGGCCAACTCGACAAAAAAGTATTACTTAATCTGATTATCAGATTACGCTAACGTGGTTCCGCATGTACTATGCCGTCAAGATGAACGTTCGCCTCATAAAAGCTCTTTTTGGGTAAATCCCTATTGGTATCGTCGTTGGTTAATGTTAGGGCGCATACTGTTTGGTGACAATTCTTACTTCCCTCAAGTGCATTAGGATTAAAAATAGGCGAACGTTCAATAGTTTTAGATTGTACCTGAAAAGTGATGAAAAAACGACAATTTGACCAAGATCCCAAATTTCGATGACTAGTAATGCTATCGCTAAAACGATTAAAATGTAAGCTGCATTAATAACCATGGCAATGCTCTTTTTATACTTTTATTATTTGGTTGGAGTCTGGATTCTGGATTCTCGTTTTCGTAGAAAACGGTTGTTCATTTCGAGAATTGAAGAATTTAAGAAAAGGCAAAGGAATCGTTCCAAATAAGCATCGAAATGCACACCAAAATGATTTCGTCTTCTCGTCCGCTCTTTGTTCGTTCGCTTCGTCACTCGCCATGGTTTCTCCCTCGCACGCCATGCACATGATCTTTGTGTACACTATGTTACAGTCCTCATCGGTTTGCCCTCTTCAGGTTTCTCGCTTCACAGCCTCACTCAATCCGTGTCTTCCTTGTCGCTCAATTTTTGATGTAACTCCCACAAGTCGATGTATAGTAACATTAAAAATTCGTAGAGGTGAACGAGGAGAAGAACACGTTGAAGAGGAAGAGGCAAACCAGCAGAGAGCAGAGCCAGGCCATCGAGAAGAGAGGCATAAAAGAAAACAATAAAACAAAACAAAATGTGTCAACAGAAAATATTTATATTGCCTCTCCTCCTTTTTTTCGGTTGGATCTCTGGGACTCTGGGTCGACCTCGTGCTCGCTCCACGGCAGTCAGCTTATGCGATGGTTTCAGTCAATCTTCTTCGGCCAGTGCTTACAAGACTTAACTTTTTGTTGCATCATCGTCAACCATCACGAAGAGATGTTTTCGTATGGGACATTGGGATGGGACTCCAAATTTAAGTACTTTTTTTTTACACATCGGAGGCACAGGCATTGCCGTTGCTCCACACGAACCTTGTGCTTGAGCATTTGCTTTGGCGTGTGTATGGTTTTCAGTTTGCAATTCGTTAATTACCCATCGATCCCCTTGTTTACGTCTTCAGTCCGTCTCTGTTGCCACCATTAATTCCTTGTTGTGTCATTTCGGCTGTCGGCCTGTCGCCTCAACGAACGATTTTTTCGCATTTTGCTTGCGATTGGGACACTCGCTGAGCTGACAAGCAGCTCGTGAAAGAAACTTTTCCATTAATCTAGTCCCCATTTACATTCTCGGATTGCTAGCATATCCCATTCGGTATCCAACCCTCGGCACCTCGGCAAGCGGGCGCAACCACTCCGGTCTTCTTCAGGCCATCGTCTCTTTATAAACGTTATTTTTTGTTGGCATTCATGCGTCATGCGACCTTGACTTTTCTACCCTTATTATTTAGCCCATTATTTTTAATGTATGCCCCCCTTTCGATTCCGGCCATGCGCACATTACCCATGCGGAGTGTTCGATCACCTGATGAGTGATGAATTAGAAATATGAGAAGTCCGGGTGGCAAACGGACAAAGCGACTTCTTCTTACTTTTTCTCTAATCTCTTATGAGTCTAATGGATAAGCCACCACAAGTAGTGCGCAGACAGAAATCAATGTTTGCGCAGTGTTTAATTCGATGGCGCAGCCAGGGCTTCTCTTGGTAACAAAGAGTCAACCAGAACCAGCAATTGCCTTCGTTCGTTGTTCCTAGCACAAGCCTCTGGCTTCATCTTCATCTCTTTCGGAGTTGTTAGCTTTGCTAGCGAGCAAGCGAGTTCGTCAATACACACACTCCGGCCAGCACCAACACGGCACGATCATCGAAACCGGTACTCTGACTTCTTGCTTCTTTCGTTCTTACCCTCGCGCTCCGTCAGGTTTATCTTGCTTTACGGCCGCGTCGATCGAGGATCGCCTTAAATCGTTGTTTTTTTTTTTACTAGCCCAGCGCTGACAGGCCAGACCCAGAGTCTGTGGGTCTGTGCACGTCTTGCACGGGCTGCACCTTCTCCGACGGGCCGACGGTCTTCGTCTTGCCACTCCGGTCGTGCGTTTGCTTTCTCAACTCGTTGTTTTTTCTTCAGCTCCTTCTTCTTCTCTCCGGTTTGGTTGCTGGATGTGCCGGTGTTCATATTCCAGCGCTAGTCGTAAATTGCGCGACCGAGGCCGTAGATGGTAGTGGTAGATGTATAAAACAATAAACGGCAGGGACCCTTGGGATATTTTCGGATGAATATTATGGAATACGTCATACATCAGCCGGCATTAGCATCTTGCGGAGCAGGAGCATTAATTGGCCATCGCGTGGTGCCATGCCCGAGCCAGAAAGCACACTTATCTGGACCGGCGTTGGAAGGCCAGAAATGTGCGCTTCCGCTCGTGCGGCGCGACTCGCCGGAGTGCCCGGAGTCGATGCCACGATTCTCTTCGAGCATCGAGCGAATGGAAAGTTTTGACCCTACATACATTTAATTTATGTATACCAGCCGCATCGGCAGTGGCCAGCCGCGAATACAGATGTAACTCCTGCGCTGTTTGCGAATGTTCAAATATATGTATTTTTAAAGGCCGAGCCCGCAAGCAGAACTGGAACTCATCGTTTTCACCTACTGCCTACACCTCGATGCCGAACAACGA
The DNA here is from genome assembly GCA_030264215.1 of Geostiba sp. GC000077. Lineage (NCBI taxonomy): Eukaryota > Metazoa > Arthropoda > Insecta > Coleoptera > Staphylinidae > Geostiba > Geostiba sp. GC000077. Next base: position 15,051 of record JARJDQ010002275.1, on the reverse strand, counting down.
AATAAAGCAGTTGCCACTTTGATTTGACGAGCTGTAGATTGAATATTTCACAATGACAATTATTCACGTTTTGCGCCAAACAAAGGCATTGCCAACGTAAACCGTATACATGCTACGCACGACTGTGTTGTCTGTGTTGGATTTCCTTCTTCCACGCACAGAGTCCAGCGCATCCGTCATCCTCCCTCGCCTAGCGTAGCATTGTCTCTCCGTCCGCATTGTCTCCCTTTTCCACTTTCCCGTTCTTTCCACTCCGTGCTTTCCATACTACCAAAATGAACTATCTATATGTCAACGCGTATACTTGCAGACTATGTCCCCTGTCTATTGGGGAAACAAAGCATGGGTGTCTCGTTGGTCGTTGGTACAAAGCCTTTTTTTTTTTTTGGAAGTCGGGAAGTCGGAATTATGCATGTGCAATTGGGTGCAATTGGTATAATATCGCTTGAATTCCCGCAGAGGTGAACGTTTGAAGCTCAATCTCCACTATTGATCCAGAATCCACCATTACAAAAACTTAGAGTTGTGGGCCCTAAGTTAGGGCCCAAGTATTTTTTCAAAACATTTAGTGCAGAAAGCACATCTATAAGAAAAATGTATTCTTCAAGTTATTAATTATTTAAATTTTTGAGAATCTAGACTCATCCCTATGGCGCCTTATGGACAGAGAAAGCGATGAGTCATCAGATCATAGAAAAATTCAAACTTCACTTTTACGGGACGTTAAGAAATCCGAAAAAATATTTCTGTAATAAGGAAATCTTACTAATTAAAAAAAAATGACGTGAATCTTCTTCCTTAGTCATTAAGCATCAGCGCGGAATGAGCGAGTGCGAGTGCGAATGCGAGTGCGTGCTGTTGCTAACCAGGATGATTTGTGTTGGGCATCGGATATTTTTGGTGGCTCGTTTCACGGTTTCTTTGTGCGCTGGCACTGCAAATTTATGGATATTTATTAAGGGCGTTCGATGCGGGTCGTCTTCAGCGAAGGCTTTGTTCCGTGGTAGCGCGCACCGCCGCGAGTAACGCACCGGTGCGCAAACTTTTGTTTACGCGGTTCGGGTATCCGTGTTTGTTTTTATTATGGTAATTATTTGACAATTCCGGATGTATTCACATGTTCAACATTCATTTCGTGCCGCAAAAACAAAGCTGCGCGCAACAAAGCGACGCGAAAAACGTTGGGCCTTTGTGAATAATGCCGTGCGTGCCACAAAAGCGTCCATATTGATAACAATGCCAATATCCTCCTTCTATCTATAGTTCTAGTTATGTACACGCAGTTTTCCCGTCTGAGGTTTTTCATAAGTCTCAAAATTGGTGATTGCTTAAAGCCTTAAAGCATTAAGGGAGACCGTGCCAGAAAACGCGAGAATCGACTATATCCAGCAACAGTTGGATCACGACTGTTGTTGTGAAGTTTTTCTAATCTGTATAGTTTTTCGTCTCGCCAGAGAGGATTATCGAACCCGAGTCGCCGAGCGCACGCAGTGCAGACGGCGATTTTTTTTACAATCTTCCTGTCAACTCGTCAACTGCTTGTCGGCAATTCAGCATGTTTCAAAAGATGTGCGCGCTCTTCACGGCTTGCACTGTTTTCAGCTCAAAATCTATTATTTTAAAATGATTTATTGTGACATTTTTATGATTCTCGCGTTTTCTGGAACGGTCTCCCTAATAAGGGAGAAAGATACCTTTGAATCTAAATTCGAAACTAATACACAAAAAGAAAGAAAAAACAAAAATAGTTATTGTTCAACAAACAAAACGTTTTATTTCGCTGGCGCGAATATAATTAACATATTATCAATGGAAAGAATAGCAAACCGCACGAGAGAGAGAAACGCATGCTAACAAAAGAAATAATAGCTCTAGTGCGCTTTCTGGCCAAGTTAACACTCGTGTTGTAAACGGCACAAGCTCCGCTTGCGTTTGCAAATTTTCTACTTATTTCTAAAAATACAACAGCAGGCAGGGCATTACTCACTGCCGCGAACCTGCAGGAGTGACAGTTACTTGCTGAGCAGATAGCGCGATATTAGTACATATTTGTTTAATAATGATAATTACAATAGCACCGCAGTGGTAACGAAAAATACAAGTTATGTTTGGAGTTCGGCGTGGCGTGATAATGAGTCAGACCGAAATGACATTATGCATTTGTGCATTGTGCTTATTGGTATACGCAACCCACGAATCACGCGCGATTCGATGAGTTCTAGATTATTCCAGAAGGTATATGGTGAACAGTAAACAGTGAACACTTATCTTCCACCTTCTACATACATTACTAGATACTACAAATACTTTGGATCGAATTGCCATCATGTGGTGCGCATGCTTATTCACGCCAGCTGAATCTTTACCGTCATAGGTATGACAACAAGCTAAATGTTTACGTGGATCTAAAAATATACGCGCTGATAAGGAGGCGCGAATGGTCGAGCCTGCGCGATCGTATGATTCAGACGGTGATAACGAAATGAATTTGCATTATACGTTTAGCATTTGTAACTACTGCGTCTACCTAGGAAATGTTCCAACCATTCGGTATGCCGTATGCAAGTCTTTGTTCCGAATTTCCGATGGCATGTTGTTATTACAAAGGTTGCAAAGTTTGTGTATCACTTTTCGCATGCTTGGCCCTGGCTCTGCAGTCATCTACTCCAAACAGCTCGAGAGAGGGTTGCGTCGAGATGGTATGGGGGAGTTGTTACTCCGCTCCGGGAATATGAAATAGGTAACAAGGTAACATATGGGCGCGACGGCGGAGAGCAGGACGCGAGATTATTAAGGGAAATTGACGAACAGACACGGAAGACCGCACCCCGAGCGATGGGCTGGCTCTGGCCGCTGAGCCTCCGTGTTCCGTGAGCCTAATTGAAGTTCAGTTCCACGGCCCTCCCTCGGAGAGGGTGTAATGACGGGAAACTCTGAATTTATCATTTCCTCTTTAAAGGAATTAGACATTACGGTTGTGGGGGCTTGTGGCCGACGGCGACGTTGATGATGTTTGAGTGTCGCTAGCGTTCACTTGGTAGAGCGTTCCGAGGCTGATGAGTTTTTCAGATTCGACATGCAACCTGCATCCTCAATCCTGCGGGGTCGTAGCGGTTGACTCTCCAGAGCTTCCAGGCTGATGAAATGTTCAATTTGTTTTTGTCAATATTGGCTAAATGTGCTGAGATTAATCGCATGTGGGACGGTAGGACTGGTGCGGCCTTGAAAACATAATCGAAAAATAACTATGAACAATGCCTGTATGTTTTATGGTTTCACGCGTCTCGCAAATGTAGAACGCCATCGCCTGGTCCTTATTGATTGTTATGTTATTTATATGTCCATCGTTTGTTGTGGGCATGGACAATAATAACAAAATGCGCTTCTATACCGTTTAACTCTCCCCCAGTTCGTTTAATTAGAATGGTCGTGACTATCTGAGCTCTTGAGTGTTGACTATTGAGTGAATGTGAGATGATGCTTTTCGGTCCAGCATCCCAGCATCCCAGCATCCAGCGACCTTTGTTTCTGCCTGCGTTCGAGGCTCGATTTCGGCCCCCTAGCCCATCGCCCCAGCATCGTCGTTAAAAATGATGGCCTCCTGCTTCGTCTTTGTTGCATCAGTCACGTAGCGCCTAACAACGCATATAAATTTCGGGCCGCGTTGAGCCCAGGCGATAAATGTCCCAATAATTTCCCCATGTGCGCAGCGCACAACACCATGGAGCCCCATGGTCCTCGATATCACCATTGCACGAAGTGGCCCCCGGACTGTGACACTTCCACGGCCAGAGGAAGATTCGGAAGAGTCTCAAAATCTAAATTGTTGCGTCACTCAACACGGCGGTCCATCGAGTGATAGCTCCAGAACTCCCGAGCTCCAGTGCTCCAGTGCTTGGGCGCTTGGCCACTTGCGCTGAAAGCTTCTTTGTTCGGCTTGCCAAGTTGCCATCGACGTGGACGGTATGAGCATGTGTGTGCGCGTGTGTGCGCGTGACCAAGATCGTAGGGTGCCCCGCACAAATGCTGTGGCCCTTTCCTGTGGCCGTATTCAGTTCTACCATTAGGGTGCGTTTTGCCCTTGCGTTGGTGTGCTGCGTCCGATGGCATACAGAATACACCAACACTCTAACACACCACGCGCAGCATACTCAGCAGTGGGATTCGTGTGCCTCTGGGTCTGACGACCTAAACGCTTTGGCTACGCACTACGCACGTGTATTGCGACTCCAATACATTGGTGCACTTTGCATATACCATGTGTTCACACTGCTCGAACTCGAACCCTCAATAGAGTTATTCAAAACAGCTGGTTCCTTCACCCAAAAGTAAAAATTCAAAATTGACTACGTAGGGCAAATATTACCAAAGTGCCTCAAACTACTCGTGAGGTCGTGAGTCGTGCCATCACAGCTGACGTTTCAATTTTTATGTATGCAGTATGCCCTACGAAGTCCATCTTGAAGTTCGCTTTGGCTGGGTTCTGGATAACTTTATTTCACCCCAACCGAGCAGGCTGTGACCTGTGGAGTAGATTAGAAGGAAGTGAATATAACCTTCACTTTGTGCTCCCAATGGGTCTTAGAGCCGTTTTATACGGTCTTGTTTATCGACCAGTTTCTCGGTCGAATTCTTGGTAACTATGTATGGTGGCCAACAATCGTTACCATGGCTACAGTTGTTGGTTGCCATGGTTGCCAGGAGTTTGATCGAGTGGTTGGTCGAGGGACTGGTCCGTGTAAGACGGATCTACGAGTAGTTGAAGACGAAGATGATCGAGAAATTGGACGAGAAACTAGACCGGCTTAAAACGGCTCTTAACTGAGTGCAATTCAGTACATTTTTAACTGAGTTTGCAAAAAGAACACGTCTCGACGCCTCTACAAAATTTCGGAACGTTAGTTGCGTTCATAGACGAACGCTGTGTATAAAGCTCTTTGTGTGTTTGGTTTGGTGGCGTAGATTTGGAGAGAGGCCCAAAACTGCCTTTGTGTGGCAGGCGATGTCGTAAAGCGCACTCCCTCTCACGAGCGTCGCACACAATCGCATATCCCAAGCAGCACGACGCCAACATTGTCCCTTTGTTCGCGGCGTCCTACTCCCAGCAATGCGTCAGCTGATGCGCCCCATCGCACTCGGCCTTTCATTTTTTTAATATGTATACGCAGCAGGGAGGGCGGCGAGGAGAGCGGTGGCCGGATTTGTTGGGGCTTCGTAATGCTTCTTTGTCTAGCCTCCCCGGTTCGACGCGCGGTGCGAAGATTGATTCACCCGGAGTGGCCGGAGTTGGCGAAACGGATGGCATTGTGGAGTGAAATGCAAAACGACCAACAAGTTGTAACTTGTAACGTTGTAACACATAACGCGACCATGTGCGCTTCAGGGGCATCCAGAAAGAAGCTCAAGCAGAGGGCAGAGGCGAAAAAGGAAACGAGCGCGGCGAAATTGTGCCAAATCAAATATTCATGCTAACGGCAGCAGCAGATTACCGTCGAGGCGAGAAAAGGGTTCGGATATTAATTTTCTTCATCGTGTTGATTGCCCTGCCTCTGGATGGGGAGAGTCGAATCGAAAGGTTATTACGTGTTGGTGGCTGCTCTGATTTATAATTGAAGGCACAAAATATGTGTGATGAGCGCCAAGGGATGCGAAAAGAAAATCAAGAGGTTATCGGGAATTTGGATAAAGGAAGCGCCCAGCGCCAGCGGAAACTTGGGCGTGCTTTGCCGGAGCGCTGGCCCAAGTTTAGGGAACAAAGAGCTATTAAATCATACACACTATGCGCCCGCGAAGCGATTTGAACGCGCACAAACGCAGGAAACATAAAGGGGTCCAGGGTTGGCATTGCGCACATTGGGGATTTAATAGAGTGTAAACCCGGAGATGGAGCAAACTTGCAGCTTGCCACTGTGTGGTTGTACGTGTGTGAGTGGAGGGGTAATGCAGTTGTTTGCAGAACTGTAGCCCGCGTTGACGTTCCGCGTTTTAGTTGATTCAATTTCGGGTGGAGGTCCTTTGATCGAGGGCCCTGGATGAATGCCGGGTATTGGCGCAAGGGACGCGCGCGGAGCGTTTCCGCCGACGCGTGACGGTTTGACGACGCAATCAAGTTTGATAAAATTTTCGGCGATCGTAAAATCGCAAAATGCACACACCGACAACAGGAACCAAGCCCACCAAGGGGACGCCGCACATACACACTCTGTTGCAGCAACCAGCAACCGAAATCGGAATCTCAGGATATCGGGTTCGCGATCTCTGCGAGCGGTAATTGGAAAAGAAGCGACGGCAGCGACGGCATCGGAAACGTTCGCAATTTCAAGTTTCAGCCGTTTCAGCGTTCGGTTCCTAATGCCTGCTGATATGTGGGATGGATGCGCGCGATGGATGGAAGGAAGCCTGCTGGGGAAGCGGAAGGCGGCTGCACGCCTGAAGGTCGATAAATGCAATTGATGAGGGCTAGCCTCCCCGAAGGGGAAGCGCTTCAAGGACGAGGAGCGCCTAATGCCCGAATCATGCGCCTGGCGTTGCATCTCCGGTTCATGATTTCGCAAACCTTCTGAGCGTTTTGCTCTCCGCTCCGAGTCCAATATTAGTGCTCCAGTATCCATAGTGCACTTGTAGCACTACTAGTTGGGAAAAGCGGGATTCGTCCTTGAGTTTGCGCCCGGCCTGCGACGATGCACTCACAACTCGCTCACCGGTGCTGCGCAAACAAAGAGCTCGCCCCTATTGCTACATGAGGATATGGTCCAAAGTCGCCCGATTCGGTACTAGGGGAAGAGAGCACGGTGGCGGCGCCGAGGGGGGAGGCAAATGGTAGATTCCTCTTTGAACGACCTTCGCTCCGCGGCCGCGCGGCTATGTAACATAGTAATACCCTTACAGCCCTTACTCATGGCATGAGCATGATACGCACACAACTCGGTAGTCGAGCGGCCCGAGCGCAAACCTTCCACCGTTCCATCGTTCCATGGTCCATAAAAAATATGCGTGTTGCATCATCGTTTGATTCGTCAGCGGGTGCGCGCTCCCCCCCAGCAAAGCACAGCACGCTCGAAATCATCAAGAGCGCCAGCAATCATCACCCCCTGGGCTTGGGAGTCAACATTACCTTCCGATGCGAACAAAGAACTTTCGCCAAGTCGACAGTTTCGCTTTTCCTTGCTTTTTATAATATCAATAAAATATTCACCATTTCCTTGGTGATTCTCTCAACTCAAGTTCGTTGGCTGCTAATTGCCGTTATCAGTGTTTGTTCCTCTCACCCATCCCAAGGCAACACTCTGTCCAATCACATGACATGACTGTTTATTTTAAAAATATGCTAGCAGCGCGGCTAATGAAAGGAGCCCTGGATGCGGCAATATCAATAAATTACGAAAGACTACACCAATTCCAGTTTAGCTGGATGGGAACATTTTTCAAACATTGCGCATTACACCAACGCGTTATAATTAGCCACCGCTCTGCGCGGAGCTGAGCTGGGTGACGACAAAGAACCTTGTCGGCTTTCCGTGGCAGCAGCGGCGTCAAATATTACTCTGTCAGTGGTGTATTAATATAGAGGCGCTCATAAAGGAAAGCCGTGCGGGTTGCGCGCGCCGAGAGAGGGTAAAGAGTAAATTAGTGCTTTCAGGTGTGCATAAATCAAATATTTAAATTAATCCCCCCGCTGCATTCCCCGACGAATGTGCGACCGCGGCTGCCGGCATCGGTGCGTGCCCGTGCAAGGGTACAGTGTGTGCGGGCGACGTGGCGAGGAAATGCGTCGCCATCGCCGTACGGCACACGGCCATTGCCATAGTAACACAGGCCCTCGAGGTGGCGGCACACACGTAATACTGGCGTACTCGTTTCTGCCCGCAATATTACATATTATGCAAATGACGCCCGATGCGAGAGGGGTGGTAACCTGGTAACTATTTCGATCATATAAGCGCACGTTGCGCAATTCCAGAAAACTCGCCCTCAGCGGGGGGTACACTGTAACTGCGTAGAAAGGAATTAATGCTGTAACAAATGCATCATCCGAGATTTTTCCGATAGCAAGCTATTGCATAATGTACAGATCACAAGACGTGGTCTCTTAAACAACAACACACGTATTCTTGAAGCATGAGAACAGCTCACATGCGCGTTTTGGTCATTTATCGCACCCTCGTATTCCTGAAACTCAAACTCTCACAAAACCGGTCGAGTTCACTGTACACGTTTGGAAAGAAAGGAATACTGTGAAAAATAAATCATGCGAGATTTTTCCGACAACGTGGTATATTGCAAAATGTACAGATCACTTTAAATTACAAGACGTTGTCCAACCCTGAAACACCACCACACGTATTCTTGAAGCATGAGAATAGCGCTCACATGCGAGTTTTGGTCATTATTCGCTCACTCGTATTCCTGAAACTCAACCTCTCTCAAAAACTGTTTGAGTTTGAGTAAGGTCCGGAATATGGTATTTTCATCCATTTGGACCATTATTGAGGATTTGTGTTTCTCTAGTATTTCGCTAGCATTTCTCTAGTATATTTGAAGTTGGTGACCAGTGCGCTCGCTCATCGTTGTTTTGAAGATGGAGAATTAGTGATCGCTGAGTTTTCAAATGCTTTGAAGATTTATAACCCGTCCATAACAATAGAATTCGAGCGAGCGCACTGGGAAATACTAGAGAAATACAAGAGAAACACTAAAATCCTCAATAATGATCCAAATGGATGAAAATACCCTATTCCGGGACTAAGGAGAGTATTTACGGGGATACTCCCTCCCATCAATGCGAGTTTCAAGCATCAACACCTATTCTCGAAATCTATGCAACTATGCGAGTGATCAATCTTTCATTCGAGCTGATATGATATCCACAATCCACATCCTCCTGATTTTCGCTCGAAATACAGATGAGTATCCACATGACACCCGAGAGTATGAGGAATAGCGCACCACTTTTCTCTACGAAATAGTGACAACTGTAGAGACTAGGGAATTTCATTCTTCTGATAATTTATAGTGGAAATGGAGCACTCGAATAAATTCCCTGTCAAATAGTCTGAAAGTTGAGCGGATCTCGTTATCGAAAATACCACCTTTGATTTCAAAACATCGTTGGCGGATATTCATGGATATCCATGTGCGAATAGAATATTCGCTCGATCAAGAATAGACCCCTGGATTGAACGGGTCAATGTGTAAAATCCATAATTGAATTTACAAATCTCTAAAGATGATCTCGTCCCTGTAACAGAATCATCTTAATAAACTCATTATTCTACAATTATATGAAATATCGTGAGATTCTCTCTTAATTTCTTAGAAATAGGTCTTCTTTTTACCAACATTGCTATATTAGTAAGATTGTAAGAACGCTGTAAGACAATGGTAAGACTGAGACTGTGTATCTTTAAGTTTTCAGTGTCCTCTGTCATACTGATGAGATACTGACATATGACATAGGTCTCTTTAAGTCGGATTTAGCTCAATTCAACTGAGATTGTCTGGGCTAAGATTATCTTACCAATATTGCCTTGAGTTCTTGACCAAATGTACAAATCACTTCAGACCACACTATTGTAGGACATCAGAAACAAAATACTATATATTTTTTTTACATATGTTAAAATATCATCAACGATTATCATTTTGTTGGTGTCACGGTGACTGGGTGAGGGGTCGAGGGGAGTGGATTAACATAATTTAAGGCAAATTGTGTTTTTGTGTGCAGATTTTCAACTGCCTTGACAAAACGTTGCAAACACTCACACCACCTGCTTGCAACATTACGTATGTATCAGCAAATATTGCGTTTGCATTGGGACATGACTCAACCGAAAATGTATGCCTCCTAATTCCAACAAAACAAAAACATTATTGTCAGATACTCGCATAACGAGCCATGCATTAGGGAAACGACTTCCACGGAAAACATCTTTCGATAACTGTAATTAAAACAAATGAAGTAGAAAAAAATGCACAATTTCACTTTCGTAGGCGCTGCGCGTTTTGAGTGGCACTACCTCGTTTTGCTCGTTGCGAAACTTCCTGGAAAGTTTTGCTATCCGTATGTGTGTGTATATGTATGTGCTGCTGTTTTCGCTTGCGAAGGGTACAGAAAAATACGTATTAGCATTTTGTATTTGTGATCGTGATTATCGCCGATATGACAATGCAGCCGACAATGCCATCTCACATATCAAAATATTCCATCATGCAACACCGTTCCAGGTACAGTGCGATGCTTTGATCATTGATTACAAACGTGCTCCGTTCCGAGGAGCTTTTCATTTGCGCACGCAGAAATGCTACAATATGTTGCCCAATGTTATGCTATTGTTAGCCTTTATAGTGTCATCATTTCTGCTATTAATATTTACCTTTAGCCTGTCGCCTGTCCTATGTGACTCAAGCAAAATATGATAAACAATACATTTTTAGTTCTAGAAAATGTTCGAATAGTAAACGCTTTATCTCTATCGTAATGATAATCGTGCGTTAAACGTGTGGTGTGGTATTGTGTAGTAAACTTGCAACGTTGCAACATATAGTCCGTCATTTGGTCATCTGCGCATGTGCACTAGCACCAGAACATGCATGCCCAATGAAGTAATGTGATGAAATGAGTGTGCTGTGGATGTCACAGATCTATCTACTTGCAGCGGAGAGCTGTAATTGCAATCATTGTTTGCTTGTCCGAATTAAATCGAACTCACTCAAACACACGCAGTGTGACGTATACAATTACATCGCGCTGACGTGCGATAATAAGAGCCAAACAGGCACGACGACTCCGACTGCGTTAGCCAGCCGCGGCGAGAAGGCCGTGGCAGCAAATTAAGCGCAATCATAATAAATTATCAATTGTCTTATTAACGCGGCCGACATCAGCAGGAGCGCATTATGTGGCAATTGCGCACCATGTGGATGCCCCATCTTCGCGCTGCGGTTGCGCTGACGTTTTTCTCTTCTGCCGGGCAACGTGTTTTTGGGAGTCGGCACTTCGGCACTGCCCAAATGTGCATAAAGCGAATTGGAACGATAATTGAAACGAAGCGCGGGCCCCGGGGAGACCTTGGGATTTACTTATTGATGGCGATGTTCCTCCGCACGCAGGAGACGCGCAGTGTACACACACATCGCGTCCTTGACATTGAAGCCGAACACACGAATATAAGTTCGGTTCGGTCCAAACGATTTTGCTATTTATAAATGCACAGTGGCTTGCAATACACACATGTAATGCCATCGTTGGTCATAAACTAGTTCTGCGCAGACGAACCAGCCTTCAAGTTATTGTGATGCGTGCGTTTGGAAAAATTGTTTGGTTTATTATACAGTGCTTTTCATTTATCTCCTAACATATGCCAATGAGAAACGGCAGGACTATGCTTCCAAGTACATGATACAAGTCCGAAAACGAACGAGGACACGTATACGCGGAGGGCGGAGGGTGGAGCAGAAAAAGCAAAACTCAAAAAACAGATGCGATGATTGCACCCAAACCACTGAGGCGATTTGAGTTTTCTCTTCGGATTCTTTTTGTTTTAAATAATCCGCATCGTTAGCTGTTTTTGCGCGGTCCCTAGAGGGCGCCGTTCACCCTCGCCAGTTTATTCCCGTTTTCTCCCGAACAATACTCCCGAGGGAAATGCGGATGACAGCAAAACCCGTCAAAAAGTTTGCTCTGTCATTATAAAAATTTTCAACCCTATAGCTTTTCGTGTTTCGGTACAGTGGGCGAAAAAATAAAGTTAACAATTTTGGAAATTGGGAAATTTCGGAAACGCGAAAAGCTACAGCTACATACTTTTGGGGGTTTTTACGTGTTTTGCCTTCATCTGCATTTCCCTAGGGACCATCGTTCGGGGGAAAACGGGAATAAACTGGCGGGGGTGAACGGCGCCCTCTGGCGGTCGCGCAAAAACAGTTCACGAAGCGGATTATTTTTAGGAACAAGAATCCGAAAAGAAAATACAAATCGCCCCAGTGGTTTGGGAGTAATCAGCGAATCGGTTTTTTGATTTTTTCTTTTTCTACTCCGCGTACGTGTTCGTCTTCGCTTTCGGACTTGTTACATTTACTTGGAAACATAGGTCTGTAGATGATAAATGAAAAGCACTGTATAGTTTATAGGATACCTACTACGCCTAGAGCTAGTTACCTTTTCATTCTGACAACAAGCGACAGAGACAAAGACAGAGACTTGTAAAAAAACGCAAGAATCAACAAAAAAATACCGCCAACGAAAGCAAAACAATCGTGCGCACGTCAACGAAATTGCGCTGACCTTGAGATGATCCGCGAGCGCCGCTCCGCCACGATGCGCATGAAACGCACACGCTAAGGCAGTTGATAGTGAAAATCCCCGCCTGAAGATCCCGAGGCGCGCGCGCCGCGCGCTAGCAATTAACTTTTCCGGCTTACGGCCGTCGGCTCGCCTTCCGCTCCCACCGCGCGCGCCTCGGGATCTTCAGGCTCGGATTTTCACTATCAACTGCCTAAGCGCCTTTTTGTGTTGGCTTCGGTTAAAAACAGTCATCGGTAGGCCTGACTTTGCAGCGCACGACCTGCGGAGGAAACCACAGACGCAGAGAGAGGATTCGATTACAGAATTCAGTTGCGCCGAGTTAACTTAGTTAATTCAATTACAGCCTTGTTCTCAGTCTGGGCTCCTCAGGGTGCCTGACTTAAGTACTCTGCGACCTCTGCGTAAGATCTTCAGCTAAGCCACATCGGTCTCGATGTACTACAGTTTCTCAGTTTCTCCACCACTCCACATCAAATGATAAATAATTGATCACACCAGAATTTTTTAGAGGTGTTTAGAGGTGTCGAAGTAGTACACGATGTTGTATTTAAGTTACAGCGATCGAGTGTAAGGGGCTCTTTCCCAACTGTGCCTCACGGAGCAGAAAGTTCCTCCGATCGTCGTCTGCGTTCAACGTTGGGCGACGATCGTGGTTCGTGGGCATTGTACGGAAATTTCTACTCTGTGAGGCAAAGTTGGGAGAGTCCCCTAACAGCAGATCGTTTTGCTTGGTTTATGAGTATCAGCTGCGTAAAGTTAATTTAATCACGTATCACAGTCAGGTTTTCAACTGCATGTGTGTTGACGTGCTGAGTAAGGGAGCGATTAGAGTCCCGAAAACGTCGGCCCACAGCAAGAAGTATACCTTTACAAAGGGCTGCGCTCGTTTTTGTAACTCTAATGTCTCCCTTATGCCATGTTGCATGGGCGGAGCAACTATGTAGCGAAGAAGCGACGCGCAAGTTCTTGATCGCCCGCGGGGCACACGTCTTCGCACCAAAAAGTTTCCGAAATCATAAGCGCAGAAAGATTTTAGTTTCAGTTTGGTTGGCAGGCGTTTCCATAAATCGCTCACGGCTGTGCGTCAACGCAACAATGTTGCCGTGAATTTGGCGTGGCGCGGTCGGATTCGTTGCGTCTTTTTCTTGGCGCTGCTCGCTCATTTCTTGTTTCGCGAGCGCGCGCGCGCGCGACGCGTTACGCCGCATCGCCTCCGTTCAAGGTGAAAACGTTTTTAAACTCAGTTAATAGGACACGCATAAGGCAATAACAACTTCTCCAGCGCTCCGCGCACTGTGCCAGCCGACTGTGGCGAAACGCAAACGCACAGGAGAGGAGAGACTAGAGAGAGAAAAAAAGGGGTTCTAGGCGCTGGCTGTGGCTATATTCGTCATGAACGTCAAATGCGCATGCGCGGTAGCACTCCGGCACGCGTGACATCGGAGCGGTGGACGGGCTCGTTAATTCTCGAGCACGATCACGTGCAACGGTGCAACGAGCTCCTCCGTCCACTCCGCCTCATCCAAATTGGTTGCCGGAAGTTTGCGAAGCCCTTCTACCAGCGGGTTGGGTCTTGGGTTTTATTTGCCGAATGCAATGACAAACAACTAAGACCCGCCGGTGCAAGGAGTCGCTGTTAATTTATGATTGATTTACGTGCGAGTGGGCATTGCGCGCAATGTTAAAAATTAGAGGAAAAACTCGTTAAACGCTCCGCGCTCGTAATTAAACACATCAACCTGTCGACTTACATAACGCGCCTGTCACACCGTCTGCCCGCACCGCGCGCGCGCAGTGTTGTGATCCTAACTGCAAGCGACATGCTGACGTTTCGTTTCTATCGTTTGGTGAATTTAATTTTATATAAATTACAGCGAATGTAAAATGTAGGTAGTGTACGCAACACACACTCACACTCCGGTTGGGGAATATTTATGCAATGTTGCAGCGAAGTGCAGCACTGGCTGAGAGTTGGCTGCACTTTGCGTGCGCCTCCGTTTCGTATCTATTTCTATTCCTAGTCGATAATTAATTTTTACGGCCGTTTTGCTCTTTCCGTTCAACAGCTTTATTCGTTTTATGTGCGCATGATGCCTTGCGTCCTGCTCTAGGTTCCTGCGGCGGCGACGCTTAGTTTACGATGCGTCTGCATCGCGCTGGCCTGACCTTTACGGGATTGCTCATTAATGGAGGGATATTTTCATTTGTTTGCGCTCGCCATAAAAAAACACGCCGAGTAATTTATTTAAGTTTTAACTTCGCCTCCTATTATAATGCTACACCGTACCATTTCGTGCGCTTGCTCACGATATTTATAAGGCGGCTTTTATTCCTAGCGATAGCAATTGCGGCGTCGAATTTACACTACGTGAGGTGTCAAGATTTTCTCTATTTAAAAGGTCATTACAGATGAACTAAACGACTTATCGCACAGCGACTCGTGTAGATGGCCAAGCAAATATGGAGTAAGTATAGTAAGATTTACGTCATGCGAGCCACCAACGGAAATCTACAATACATGACACAGATTTGTTGCAGAATTAAAATTTGAAGAAATATATTAATAGAACACTTTAAACATTTGCGATAACTGCAGAACTGCGCATTTATAATTCGATATAAATGTATCTGTTACCGCTAAACCGTGAAATTCGTTAATATATGAAATAACTAGCTGTTTCATATAATAATTATTTTGCGCAGTTACAGTATACAATAGCTTTCTATTTCATAGATTAATAACTAGT
>JARJDQ010002266.1:0-21766 GCA_030264215.1 Geostiba sp. GC000077 | reverse complement strand
GCGCCATCTATTGAACACCAAATGAATTTAATGCTATAATTATTTTGATTATTATTCGCAGTTCGCATCCTAAATTCAAAGAGTTTTTTTAATGCAAATATTATTTATTTGAAAATCATATATGAAAATCAAACAAAAACTATCTTATTTCTATGAAAATTAACATAAAATAAACGTTTGCGAATATCTTAACACTTCTCGTCGTCGGGAGATGTCGCTACGTACACCATATGTATTTTAAGATTATTCTCTGATTTCTGTTACGCACAGCGGAGTAATTTATCCGTTAATGATCAAAATTTGCACCTGAAAGTTTCTCAGCCTTCCGGCTCTTAGCTCTTTATCTTTTATCTTAACTGACTTATCTTCTTCATCGTTTCACATAATCCCTTGCATTGCCTAATCGTTTATGGGTACTTACCAAAATTTCTTTAATTAGTAATTCGTTTCTAATTCTAGTTTATGCTGTAATGCCATTCACAATGCTAGTTAAGATCTTAACATGACTAATATATAGATAGCTGACTCAAGTTGCAACGCAAGTGACTTAAATCGTCTTCGTATTTTCCCGCTTCCACCTCCACTAGCCCTGTTGCACTCCTAACTCACTTTACTCCAATCTATTCGCTCACTCCAACTTATAAATTCTTACCTTACGACTCGCTTCGTCACTTCGATTCGGTATTCTCATGCAAGCAGAAAAAGCACGAAAGAGTTTAGTGGGCGCGGCGATGAGTTGTTCGTTGCGTGCGTTCCAGATCAACATAAACAATTCCCATCCAACGCCCCAAATGTTGTAAAAACCACCCAAAAATGTATTCACCAAGTGCCTTACACTTTCTGCTGCTCACCACAATCATTTCTACATGTAAGTATGTCTCAATCCACGAAACAAATGCAGAAACACATCCAAACACCGAGCTAACCTCACCTGCAACCACTTGTTTACAATCTAATTAAGCCTAACTAACTAATTCCAGTGCACTAATTGAATTTGTTTTGCTTGCAGGTGTTGCATTAGAGTGTTATGTATGTGATAATCAAGAAGATAACCAGGGAAAATGCGTAAAGTCGATTAAAACGTGCGAACAGGGTGAGGATGTGTGTGTCTCTGAAATTCGATGGGGCAGCATTCCCTACTTCAATCAAGGAGCACAGAAACAGTACTTCATATCCAAGAGGTGTTCAACAAAAGCTCTCTGCGAAAGGTATAGAGAGAGTAATATGCAACTCTGCACACACATTTGGTATGAGGATTGGAAGTGTTCAGAATGTTGTAAGGGTGACAGATGCAATTATTTTGTTATTGTAAGTACTCCTATGATGCATTCTTCTAGAAGATGTTATTATGTTTTGGATTATTTTCAGTCTGGATCTGGCAGACATTCGATAAGTTTATTCATTGGAGTATTATCAACAGTGGTTTTGTTTTTAAACAGATAGAATATGCGATGACCAACGAACAGGTACTTGGATGATGTTTTGTAATGAAATTTGATATTGAAGTAGTGACACTGATTGTATTATTAGATTTATAATATTTGTTTATGAATCTCAAATATGTTTTGACAATTTTAAAATTTGAAGAAAATTATCGTACTATGGAAATAAGTCCGTCCAATATTATCTATGAATGTACAAATATTTTTTATTGTGACTATGAAACACTTTTAAGCAAATAAGTTTTTAATAAATACACTTACTAATTGTAAATGTGTCAGACGTGTTATCAACAACAGCAAGTTTTTAATATTAAAGCTTAATCGAAATAAATCATAGCCGATTGGGCGCATAGAAGTCTACATTGCAGGAAGTTCGTGTACAGCGTATTTCTAACCCTCTTCCTGCGTACCCCACTGTACCAAAACTCCTGCGCCACGCAACGCCTGCCAGGATGGCGTCCCTACCCCAAATCAATATGGATTTTTCCTGCCGCCGGAGCGCGCACGCGCCCCCACCGCCAGCAGCGCGAATGATAACATAATAGAGAGTAGACGAACGCCGCCGCCGCCAACGCCATGCGTTTTCGCTCCGGCTTGCAGTGCACAGAGAGCTGTGTGTGTGGGTGCACGCTGCACGTCGCGTCACCCGCTCCTTGAGCATTATCGGCGCCGCGTAGCTTTGTTTACCGCCTTTTGCCGCACTGGCTTAAATCTCCCACACCGCCCGCAACGCATAAACAATGTTCGAATGTTTTAAATAAAACGATGTGAGGCAAAACCGCTCGGCTTTGGTAAAATCGCATGTGAATGGTTTGAAGCGCCCGCAGGAATAAACAAATCTAAAGACGCACGGTCCAACCGGAAGAGCGCGGACGCTCGCAAACAAAGAGGTCAGTAGTCACCTTTTCATATATATCCTACACCTACAGGCTCTACAGATCAGCTCGCTGCTCCTCCAATTCTCTTCTCTCTCGGGCATCTCGGACGCTGCGTCGCAATTCTCTTGAGATTTATTCCCTTTTGTGCTCAGCGGGATAGATTTCCCGTACGTTTATTTTTATCTAGTCTATGAGTTCTATCAATCTCTTCGCTTTATTTCTTTCATCGGTGATTACTTCAAACATGAGTCGTTTTATCACTCTATCGGAAAAACATGTGCGAGCTCATGTAATCCTCACATTTATTAATTTATTACTTACTTATCATTTGAACCTGCATGTGTTCATGTGTGTGGGTTGTGTGGGATGTGCGCGATTACGCGATAATTAATATAATTTGCGTCATTTCCGCGTTATTTCATTTAATGCTGGCTGCTTTGCACTTTCCACATATCAAATCGTGTGATGCAAGTAAAAATTTATTAAAACTCATTTTTTCCTCTTTTTTGAATGTGTGTAACTTGTGTAATCAAACGCCTTGAGTGACAATAAGGTTTACCCACGTATGTACTTAGGATTGGTATCTATGTGTATTGTTTGTAATCATGTCCATTTTTAATAAGAGTTTAGTCAATGAGTCAATACACACACAACACACAACACACAACAACTGATATTATTCACATAAAAATAGTCACTTTAGGGACAAATTCATTTTAACCCTTTCGGGTAATAAATTCCACATTCTTAATGAAAACTCCTCTGATGCGCTTTTGCATGATTTATGGCATCCGTAAATAAACGCCGCCGGTCGTACGTCGTTTATTGTCGAATTATGGCCGCCTCCTGCTGCCCTGCTGGATAGCGCATGAACAGGGTTGCAAGTGAGGCACGAATCATGAAACGCATGCGGCATGCACGTACGCACACACTGCCATCATGCATTATTAAAGCAGCAGACCCAGGCAGTAGTAATGACGTTACGGTGAACGAATGAATAGAAAATGTCGGTGGGTCGACGTAAAAGGGGGAAAAGGTACAAGGCAGAAAAATAACGTAGCTATTCTTCATTCTTCCTTCTCAATCTGCAATACTGTGACAGAAACTGTAACTATAACCGCATACAATGTAGGTGTTGGAAACGAGGGAAATGGAAAGTAGGAAAGTAAATGTAAATAACTAATGCATGAGGAAATGTCGAGGGAGTTGTGCCTTGTGCTGCGAATGGTGAATGGAGACATTTTGTAAAAATGACTTGGCGTCGTGCTCGTGGATTAAGCACTTGCATGTTACGGTGTGTTTACGAGTGAAGGGGAAAGGGCTAAAAAGGAACAGGAAGAAATTCTTGCACGACGGACTCTAGGACTATGCTTCTGGGTTGCGTTTTTGCGTGTCGTTATGCGCACGGACGATTTTATGTACATCGTAAAGCAAATGGCACTATGGTACTAAATAGTCGTATAGTTGTAGCCTCGTATATAGGTATTAAGGGTAAAGACACACCTACTTACCTAAAAAGTGCTCTACGCACGCGACACAATCAGCTGTTGCTGTTTACGTAAGATCCGTAAGATCCGTAAGATCCGTAAGATATTTTCAGCTGCACACCGGAAAATGTATCCAACATGACTCTATTTTTAGAATATCATTCATGATGTAGCAAAATGTACGTTGATACGTTCATTATATTTCCTTAATACTCTTTCCGTTAGCATTAAGGAAGAGTTATCAATTTTTAAGGTCCTGTTCGTTCTACATCGGTGCATTGTACCGAGTAAATGAACAAAGACGAAGATTAATGAATTGCCCATTGTTGTGCCATTGTTGCCGCTTACTTTAATCCATTGAATCATTAATCTTTCCTTCGTTTTGTTTATTTCATTTGCACCCACAAAGTGATTGCCAACTTTGCCGCCATACAAATTAACGAAACTCTATAAAATCTATTTTAATTTACTTCAATTTCAACTTCCTCAGTTAATTCTTAATGTTTTAAATCAAGAAAGTTTGATCCAAAAACTTTTCTTGCTCTTTTCATCTCGGCCAAGAAAAGTACAACAAAAGCCATTATATACATAACAAGTTTTCATAGAATTCATTCTTATGAACTTCTCAGTTCATTCATTCTCAATGATTGTTGTAAGTTGTAGAATGTTAGTATTGAGGATCAATCACAGAATTCCTTGGAGAAGCTTTCTTCCCCCACCACATTCTCACATTTTGCGGTGGAAACGTATACCAAGCCAAACACGCATCAAACACGCAAGAAAGTAATAAAACTTACATTTGAATAGGGGAATAAGTAAACTTCCAAATTTATTCGAGGTTTCTCATCCTGCTGGGCGTTTGACTACACGCGAAACGAAATTTTAATGACAAGTTGTAGTTACTAGCATTTGCATTTCCATTTGTGGGGTTTTCCTGGTTCTGCCTTGCTGACACACACCTTGTTTCCACAATTCCACCCCTTTTGCAATTGTTTAACTTGCACCCCGAAAACTCGAGAGCTACCGAGAAGGACTTGATTAATAGGCGTTTCTTTTGTGTTTTGTGCCTTCCGAGTTTCGTGTTCCGCAACACGTCGTTGAAATTTATGAATGCATTGTTATGCAATTTGCACACATTGTTCAGGGTGTGTTACGCTTTGTGCGTTTAATTGTTTTCCTATTAATGGAATAGCCAAAGACTGCAAAGTACAAACGCGTAAAGCGAAAAGTAAAAACTCCAATGCAGTGAAAGGAACACAGACGGTGATAAGTGATACAAATTGCTTTTCGTAGCCTGTGGCTTTACGTGCAGCGCAAAACAACATAAACGTACATAAATGTTTAAAACTTGCGTCTGCCGCTGAAATTTATTGCTGCGCCCGGCGCCTCCACAACTTCCTTATGTTAAATGTTGCATGCACCCTTAGCTTTATGGATGTGTTTTTCTCATAGATTTTTGTGCCCCTTTTTATGAGTTTTTTGCCAAGTCATTCCATTCAATTCGCTTTGTCCTTTGCGTTACCCTGTTACCTGTGCAATATTTTATCATGTCGTCGACGTCGAAGTCGAGCAAATTTATGACTTATTTGTTCGCGCCGTTTCCCAATCGTCTTTCGACGCGTTCGCCTCATTCAATGTGTGCCTTGGCTTATCGACAGGATCGCAGGATGTGGAGCGCGGTCGCGCCCTGCGACGAGGACACGCCGGCGCCGTCGGCGCGCTCCAAGCATTCCGCGACGCTCGTCGGCGACCACATCTACCTGCTCGGCGGGCGGAATGGCAATCTGCCGATGAAGGACTTCTGGAAGTACAATCTAGGTGAGTAGGCTGAAATTTTCTGCACGAATGCAATTATATCCACATGGTTTTTGTGCTGGGTGATCCAGCATAGTGAAATTTGGAAATCATATTAAATCCTTGTCCTTATAGTATTTTTGATCACTCTGTATGGGATGTGCAATAATTGCGACCAACCTACATCCGTGTTGGCTGAGGCTGAGTGTCATTCAAAGCAGAAACTGGGTTAGGTTAATTGGACCTTCTCAGCGTTATACTAGAACTAGACCCTTTTGCATAAAGGATGCAAATTGGAATGAGCACAGGAGTACTATAGAAGAAAGGAGTTGTGGCAACAAGTAATTTCGTTTTTGAAGAGTGTGCCATCATGGAGTATATATGCAGGTTTGCAATAACATGGTTGCCAAATGTGACCATGAAGTATGCATTTTGAATCATGTGCATTTTAACTCTGCGTTAAAATTCATGGTTTTGCGTAGAATGTGCTTTCAATCTAAACGCCTCTCTGTATTCATATCACATATACCATCCCTTCGCGGCTGCGTTCAGCATCATAAAGCGTTGTTTATTAAATTACGCCGCCGCTAGCCGTGAAGTGCTCTTCATCACCGCCTGCCTACGCGGCAACCAACATCACACACATGCACCATCAGTGCTCTAGTTGCGGGCGCACCATTCCAATGAACGAATGCAAATGTCGTGTGGCTGTGTTCACCGAGGTGCATCCACGATGCATTGTTAAAATGTGGGAAGGGGGGAGGGGATGAGGGTGCTGCCCTGTGCATGCCCTGTGCAGCGACCCCGCACCCTCCAGAGACTAGAAAGAAAAGCTGCGGAGTGAAAACATCGACCGCTTAATTTTTGTCGACGCCACCCTTATGCACATTTC
The DNA here is from genome assembly GCA_030264215.1 of Geostiba sp. GC000077. Taxonomy (NCBI): domain Eukaryota; kingdom Metazoa; phylum Arthropoda; class Insecta; order Coleoptera; family Staphylinidae; genus Geostiba; species Geostiba sp. GC000077. Next base: position 15,273 of record JARJDQ010002266.1, on the reverse strand, counting down.
CAAAACGAGCCCTTCCCAGTTTCAAGGAGACCCACCGCCGCGCCACCGGCTTTTAATTAAATTCCCAAAATATTAATGAACAGATCGTGGGCTTAAGAGATTCGCAGATATAACTTTCAAAAGCGTGCAAAATTAATAAGTAAGCGTGGAGCATCAAAATCGATGAGGGTTGTAGGAACTTGTAGATTTGAGAAATAATCAAATTAAAGTCAACCACTCAACGTTTAGGTTAAATGCTTTGCTTCTTCAAGCGACGTGTTCGATAATGGTGCGCGATGATTATGGAATGGGAATATTATCGAGGGTGAGCAGCTGTATTTCGCAGCAAGTATTTAAACACCTAATACGTTTCCTGCATAATTGAGAGCGTTCGCGATGCGCGCGATCGTCGCGTCAACGGCGGCAACGGCGGCAATGATGGCATCGGCAGCGGCAGCGCTTCGAGTGCCCCCAAAGTGCTATTAACATATCTGGTTATGCACGCTCGCCGCCATCGTCGTCGCCGTTATAGTGCTAAATGTTTGGGGCTTGGGGCGCACAGGACAACTTTTAACCACCGCCACCCACCACCCACCACCCGCAATCGCACTCCACAACAGACAATGACTCTTTAGGTTTAATGTATTCGATACTTGCAACGCGATACCCATAGATACCTTTCATCTGTTTGTTAAACTCTAAACTTTCCTCACAGATCCCATTTCAAAATGGCTGTCACTTGAACACGTACTGAGTTAAGGGTGTTGTCTACAGTTTAGACTCGAGACTAATTTTTTAAATGATTTTTAGTGAAGATAGCACATCTTTAAAAAATATATTCTTAGAGTTATTAATTTTTTAAGTTTTTGGTTTGTCGCGGTTTGTGGCGTTTGCGCGTCCATGAGACATACAACTAAAGTTTCAATATTTCAAAATGGCTGTCACTTGAACGTTAAACATGAACAGATACCGTATTAACTGTTAGAAGTTGATTAGAGTAGGCGTAAATGTTTTCGTATATAAACGATGTAGAACAGAGGGGAAATGAATTTCTTAATTTTTCTTGCTAGGCATGCTATAATCGTATAGGTTTCCATTCTTAACACGCACTTATTAGTGTTTCATGAGCACGTGTCGGTTACAGAACTGCATGAGCCATGAAACTGCTGCAGGCCTGCAGGCAGTAAAGTTAATGTAATTAACGTAATTAGATAACTAGGGACAGCGCTAACGTAGCTGTTTTACTTCGGCCACTCGCTACTTCTACCTTCTATACCCTTCAGTGTGATGCAATTTTCATTCTGGTGTCAGCACTCAGCAAGCTCAGCATTATAAACAAATGAATCCGTAAATTAAGTTGCCTATCTCATCAAGTTCCAAAAGTTTGTAAAAATGATAATATCTTTGAGTGCGTTTGCATTGATTTCATTTTGACGCCAAGCCAAGCCAATAAATCCAAAACGTGTCAGCGCAATTGTGAAAATTATTCACAAAATGGTCGATGGGCGCATCCGGGCGCACTGAATTACACGAATGAATACGTCATTCTGAAAACGAGCATATTCCTGGCGAATATTACGCAACGCGATGCGAATAGGGAATATAAATTGCAATTTCGCGCAACACAACAACACAACAAGCAGAAGCAAAAATATTCTCTTTGCTATTGCCTGCTACACACGCACGTCGCAGTGGGATCGTTTCAATTTCGTTTTATTTACGTCCCGCTCCTGGATTTAGTTTGCCAATCACGCAAAGCTACCGATTTGCCCGTAAACCCATTTTGCAATATCCTTTCAAAATCCTATGCGAGGGATTCTCACAAGAAAAAGAATGGATTTCCACATCGTAAAAAATGGGATGCATTAGTGCCGATTTCCTTAAACGGTGTGATTTTTTATTTCGCACAATGCCCTGCTGAAATACTACGAGTATGAGTTATTGTTGGGACCTGGGAAAGGTAGCAGCTTATAGTTATGACTTTAGCTCCCTCGGTATATGTTGCGAAAAACGATTTGTCGGCGAAATTGATGGAAATGTGCTTTGCTACTTGGCATGCAAAACAAAAGAGTGCTTCACTCACACGTCTCACACTCACACTATACTTGATGTATTTTGCTAGTGTGTGTATGAGAAATCCGTAGCGGTGACTGCGGAGAGGTCGTTGGGGTTCAGCCCCGGAAACTCGTTAATAAATGAAGGACAAATCCCCGATGTCGTGATGTGCGAGGTTCGAGCTTTGCACGTCTGCACTCTGCACGTATATCAACGACGACAACAAGGTGGAGCAAAAAAGGGCGAAGTGCCAAAGAGGTGGCAAAAGAAAGCGGAAATATAGCCCAATGTAATATGTGCTATCGGGCCATTGTGGCAGGATGCCATCGGAATTTGCGACCAAAAACCTAAAAATGTTGAAACCGCTGAAGCCGCCAACTGTATGCAACCCATAATACACACAATATGTTAATGTACATTTGGTTGCCTACCACATGACATTTACATATTCCGGTGATTCCATCTAGCCGCTAACATCAATTTGAGATAAATCGATACTGATTTATTTATCACATGTTGTATCACATCCACATGCAGTAAATGCGATTGATTTTGGTCAGGTTTCCTCTTCCTATATCGAAATGTGAAATAAAAACATCACTTATTCAGAGCATCATCTCGCCTTTACCCCAAAGTCGCTCAAAAAATCGATGGCGTATTCATGCATCACATTGTATCAAACTCTTCATTCATGCCGCACACGAACGGCACAAAAAACGGAAACTTCGAATGCTTCGAACGCTTCGAACTTTGCTTCTTGCTGGTGGTGGTGGACTTCGACTTAATACATAATCAAAGCCCTCAGCTCCAACGCTCCAAGCCTCAAAACCCGCATCCATTCCTTTCGTATTACTTTCTTCGAATGGAATGGCGTAGAAGACTGCCTTAAATAAAGTTGATCGGAATCTGGAGGCGAAAGTCTGAAGTCTCAAGCTTGAAGCTTATGAAGTCGTTCGAGCATTAGATCGTCATCGCCGCAAAACTTAAGCCTGTGAGGCTGTGAATCTTGTACTGAAAGTTTTACGAGTTTACGACCGTTAAACGAACCATCCCCATTGCGAAATGAACAGTCGCAGGACGCAGAGTGGGCACAAGAAATTGATTGCTAGGCTCTATATAGGAAATGAAGTGTCGAGTAATCTATGCGAGTGATACGATAATGAAGTTGTATGAATTCATGTGCAATTAGTGAAATGCGGGAGGAACAAGTGTGGATGTAACAGAAACCAGAGAGAGAAACTTCGACACCCTAATTATTAACGCATGAGGTGTGCAGCTGTTATAAGATGGTACGGTACAGATGTGAGCGAATATTTTACCAAAACCAGGGGTGTCTGAGGAACTTCCTCATGTTGTTCTTGGGACTTTAGGTGCAAATCGTCCCAGTCTTCAGGTCTCCACCACCAGGGGGATTAGTGTACTGACATAGACAGAGTGTTTCTTTAATGCCAGCAGGCATATTTGCCACTTCATAATTAATGTAGGCATTTGTCTCTTAATTTATGGGAAAAAAGATCATGAATTTAAAATGTGTCGTAACATGGTGTTGGTTGCTTACTTTTAAACATTCTGCATGTTTGAAATTAGAGGTGCAGGATTAGCAGGAAGTAAGGGTGGGTTTCTGTTTGCAAATGCTCCTTGTACTTCTAGAGCTTAGCGAATCTTCATTTTGTTTGCTCGGCATTAGCGTGTGTTTCGCAGAATCAACAACTTTTATCTCTGCTGTCTTTCATCTTAAAGAAGCGGGGGAGTTACGTGAAGCAATAATATTTTAGTATCGAAAGTTTTATGTTAGTAGGATTTTCTCCTCGGGAAGGTTCTCATGGAAGTTTAATCCTTTGAAAGCCAGTGGGGTTTGGGATGCTTTTTGGTTGTTTTCCTATGATCCAACGTGCTACCTTACTAGGAAGTGGAATTACGCACGGCAAATGAAAACACGTTGTAGCTGTTTCTGATCATAACATAAGGGGGGCTTCTTGAGGCCAAAACCGCCAACGCCAAGGCAAAACCGATCGATGCTCGATGCTCAATGGTCGTAAATTCGTTTATTTCGACTTCGACGTACACATGTTGTAACACGCATGCACACCCTATGTTTCGGGGCACGGTGCGGCATTTCCGGAAACACGGCGGATACAAATCTAATAAAATCCAAACACTTTCATCGCCTCATGTGTGTGTGCCACGAAGATGGAGCACCGTGTGTGTTCGGATAAAGTGGCAGTGTGGATGCATCGGGGGTGCTTCATCGCTTTATGGTGATAAATATAGGTATCCAATGCCAATGCCCAATGTTGATGTAAGGCAATGTCGGCAACCAACATAGCAACACATGTGTATTGTGTTGTGGCGCTGAGGTGCCGTGCATAGGAACGCATCGCGTATGCACCCCTTAATAAAAACCTCTATACTCTCCACCCCTCTTCAAGCCAGTACCGAATGGAGGATAACGTGGCGGTGGCTATGAGTATTGGACCCTAGGGGAAGTCATTACTATCGTGCATACTGTACACAGACCTCGTGCGTTATGCAACCCACCATGCATTGTGTTGGACATGCAAATGCAACAACCGCATCGCGAGCCCTCTAAGAGAGACCAGGCAAGAGAAGGTTTAATTGCGAATATTAATTATTGACTTGTGGCTTCTTGGGTTTCACACCATATTACATGCATGACAGCATGACGTATGACTAATGACCAAACACCAAAATATCATGTTGCTCATCAAAAATTACGACAAAGGGAGGATAGGTTATACCAACCGTTAGTCAGCTTATTCGCTGAAAAAAGCTAGGTGTCCACGTACCACGTCGTGCACTTGATTATTTAGTCGTGAATTGCCTTATTTGTTGTAAAGTAACAAAAAATGTAATCCAAAAATGACTCATCACCTTAATTTGTATGTATTTTTCGTGTTTGTAGTAACTGGCAAATGGCAACAGTTGAAACCATGCGGTGATCGGTTGCCCGCCCTACAGGAGCACTCGACGGTGGCATACAAAGACAATATTTACGTCTTCGGCGGCGAGGTGAGCTTCTCCGCTGGGACGGAAACGCCACTTTGGATGTACGACATAAAAAACAACAGTTGGAAGAAAATGCGCTCGAAAAAAGGTATGTAGCCCTGACACTTTATTACCGTCGAAACATACAGGAAGAGAGATACCATTTGACACGTGGGCCCCATGCTGGGCAGATGCGCCCGGACAAAGGAAACTTTGCCGCTTTGGGAAATAGATCTATCCTCTCTGCGCAAGTATCTAATTCTCGTCTCTATTCCGTAGGCGTAGCGACGCCTAAGGGACGCCGAGGCCATTCGGCGCTCGTCCATCGCGGCTCCATGCTCATTTATGGCGGCTATCAGGATTTACGAGGCTCCTGCAGCGAACTCTGGGCCTTCCACTTCGGTAACGCTTTTTAATAACTTTATAATATACCTTTTTCATCACTTGTGTACAAGGAGTGTAGGCTTATTGTTTTGAGCTATTTTGTGGGGACATTTTTTAGAGACCGAATCCTGGCATATGGTGAGCACTGGGCCGAGCAATAAGAATTCGGATGCGGCCCCGCCAGCAAGGCACAAGCACTCGGCGGTGATACATGGCGACGCGATGTGGATTTACGGCGGGATGACCGATTTGCAAGAGCGCAGTGATCTGTGGAAGTGGGACATCCTGTCGGGCACTTGGGCGAGCGTCCGGCCGAAGATCAATCCGGGCCCGTTGCACAGCCACGCCGCATGTCGCCTGCCGTCGTCGATGATTATATTTGGCGGGGAACGCGACGGCCATCCGACGAACGATCTGTGGAAGTTTAATTTTGGTAAGCCAAAGACTTAACGACCAAAAAATTGCCTCAAGCTTAGCTCACGCTGTTTTTTAGGCACTGAACTCTGGGAGAAGATCGACATTATTGGATTGAAGCCGCAGCCCCGAGCTGAGACCATAGCATTTACCGTCTCTGACTTGCTGCTCCGGGATCCGGCGATAACGAACAGTTTGGACGTTCGCGAAAATCGCACGCGCGTCCGAACGTGCGCGTCGTCCGACCGCAGTCGTCACTCTTCCTACTTCCCGAGCAATCGCATCACCCCCAGCGAGCAAATGTACGTCTTCGAACCCTCCAACGCCAACTACGCGGACGGCAGCAATGAGCTGGAAAACGCGGCGAATAAAAGCAATCGCGGCAGCTTCCTGCAGGAGATTAGCAAATTATCGCAGCTGAACATCTCGCGGCTGAACAACAAGTGCAACTACTCGGTGCTAACAGGTTGTCCTACCGACAGCACCGAAAGTCTCCTTCGACCCAATGCTTCGCCAGCACGCGAGAATCAAGCCAACGAAGAGACGGAGCTGAGCACTCCTACCCGCGGCACAATGGTCAAGTCCAAATCTGCGTATGTGATCAAGAAGAAGTACGGGGACGTTGGGGACATCTCTCCGGATGGCAAAGACGTGCCGCCCAAGCGACGTGTGGAGTTCGATACGACGGCGAAGACAATGCCGCGGGAGCCAATCTCGGTGCCAAACTTCAGTCTGCTCACGTTGCCCACGCCCGTGCTCACACCCGTAGAGGCCACTCGCTTGGTGTTCCTCGACAACGAAGACGACGCGCTGGATAACTACCACTATGACAATGAGTTCGTCACTTCCAACTATGACATTGAAACGATCACGCACGTCCAGCCGGTGGAGTCCCCCGACGACGTGGACAAGGACATCTTCACCACCGGCGGTACCCTCAAACGGAATGACAGCTACAGTTCGCATCTGGCGTACGCGGATAACCCACTCTATCAGCACATGGTCAACTCGAAGACCTACGAGGAGAACATATCTTCCACATCGGATTACTGCAGCATCGAGACGGTCAACCGACTCTCCTCGGCAAGCAACTACAGCGTAAAGACAAACACCCCGCAGGACGAGAACAAGAGACCTGCAAATGCCCCAACTGAAAAGAATCAAAACACCGGATTCGGCTTCTGCAATCCAAATTACTTTGGCCCCGAGGCGAAGAACAGCGGCGGTAAGGAAAATCGCAAAGAGAAGACAGACGACGAAGGCGGAGAGACATTAGAGTTGCAGAATTTCAACGGAAGCATTACGCGAAACACGCGGGTATTCTTCAGGAACTCGGTGCGGAACAAGCGACCACCGAAGAGTTTACCCCTCAACAATGGGAAGGCAAAAGATGGCAAGAATCGGGCGCAAAGCGCCAGTCGTGTGGAGAGGACGCAGAACAAAGTCGGCGTGAAGAAGATTGACAACACTACGGTGGAACCCTTTGTTCCCCTGTATGTCTTCATCATCGGGGGTAAGGAACAGGGTCAGGTTACCGTTTTTCAACGACCACTCTCCATCTGGAAGCTCAAATTGTTTTAGAATGAACGTCATTCAAAATGCCAAACTCAAAATCAAGAGCTCGTAAAACACGCAGCAGAAACCTCCTCTCCTTAACATCAGATAGCAAAGAGATCATCAAACAACGTACCAATCGAATACAGCAACAAGTATGTAATATAAAACAAAGCAATGTAGTTTCTTGTGCCAAAGAATCATTTCAGTTTATTGCGGTGTTAACTATAGGCAACCCAAAGTATTCCGAAGCACGAAAGGAAGATCAACGTTGTCTTACGTTATAGCAAACTAGTCAGTCTTAAAATAGGATAACAATCAAAAAGATGGAACAAGAAAAACAAAAGAAGCAGTATTTTACTAATAGAAGAAAATTATACAACTTCATCAACATAAACGCACCATTAACATCAACCATAACTAACATCTTTAATACATCTCTTCGTAACATTCAACTGATTCAAGATTAAAATAGTATCGTTTTAAAACTTTAAGTTTAGCTCAGTATTAGTTTAAATATAGGTTTAATGCTCTCTCCTACTTACAAGTACAAATTCCTTTGATTGTCTCCTTCAATCATCCGATGATAATAATAATAAAAAAGAGAAGGTTAGTGATTAATCTATAAGCTGCAGACTTTTACCACAGAAGATTTCTATTTTAATTTATTTACTGTTATTTTTGACCTATGTAGTTTTACTTTGTTTAGAATATTGTAAAACCAAAATCCACATAGACTGAGATATCGTACGTAGCATAAAGTGTATGTAAGATACTAGCTAAATCAAGACGAACAACTTGCTATTATGGAGCTGTAGATAGATCTTTAGTGAAAAATTCTATAAGAAAAGAAACTGTCAGGCAATTGATAAAAAAAAGAAACGAAACGAATTTTTGTAGCCATACAGCATTTACATGTGAACAGGTGTATATTTCGTAGTGGTGTATGTAGGATTTTAAGTACCAATTGTTTATTAACTGGTTTTAGACATTTTGGACATTTGCGTTTCTTGAAAAAGACCATATTATGTAAGCATGTAGATATAGAGAATCGGTTTTCTAGTATTTCTGATGTAGCACAATGTAGCATGTAGCATACATTTAAATGGAGGCTTAGCGCATTTTTGGGGTAGATTTTGTAATTTTTTATATTTCCTACTTTGTTAGTAACGGTTTGGAACTGTTCAAGTCCTAGCGACCTAACATCTCTAAAAATACCAATAAAACGCATACAAAACGAATCAAAAGTCTCTTTAGAGAAGATTTTAGAAAGAAATAAGCTTTGATTAGGTGTATTTGGTATTGCAAAGTGTGCGCAAGGTGAAATTCGTCCGTATGAATCAATTCAAAATAATACGTCCTCCTTTACTCGATTACTCGATTACTTAGGAAGGTTTAGGTTGAGTTTTAAATATTGTATGATGAGCTCATCAGCTAGGAAACTAGATGATTACAACTTATGCATGAAAAGTGTGGAAACTTCGCTGAGGGGAAAATATTGTGAATGGTTAATTGTATTATAATTAATATACTTGAGTATATTAAACTTATTTGTGTGCTTATGAACGATTGCGTCAATTTTAATTGATGATATCTAATTCCAAAATGGATAATGGATTGTAATTACGATTATATCTACAATGCACATTAAGAAGAACATGTTGAGTTATTTATTGATTGAATACAAGCTGCATTTATTGATTGAATACAATTGACAATGTTATATCATTACTTGTTTCGTTATTTTGTGTTACTGCGTTTGCAAGTGTGCAATAGTTACCTAATTTGTGTATTTAATTGATTATTTGTTGTGGGGTTCATTTGAATATGTAATTTATTACGTCCGAATACTGGACTGTGGTGATGGTAATCATGATTAAACTTTTAATGCAGTTTGGTTGTAAATTTGTTAATCAAATTAGTTAAATCCAGGGTTAATTGATATTTGCGTTAAATTTCCATTATTTCTTTTTGTTTGTTCTATTGTGTTCGGATTTTGAAGTATTTCGATGTGAAACGTAAAAAGCGAAAAAAAGATAAACTGTCTGACAAATATCTCCATATTAACCATCCATACACACAAATGGATCTTACATAAATTTAAAGTATGTACTTGTTGTGAATATGGATATGAAGAAAAATGTTAACGAATATAGATTTTAGTTTGCAGAGATATTACCGAATGTGAGTTTTATTTATTTTCCCGAAAAACTGCTACCTGGATAGCAGTGAATTTCCGATAGCTTAAGCTGTCACTTTCTTATATGTAATTAGAAAGTATCTTTTTAAGGGATATAGGACAGTTGGCCTTGAAACAACCCTTTGTAGTCAATGAGAATTATCATGAAAGGATCTATGAAAGGAATAGCTCAAATGAAGATTTCAAAAAAAAATTGTGGCGCCATCTATTGTCAACGAGAGGTTTTAATATTTTTGAAGTAAAACAGATGTCTCTACTTACACCGCATTCGGATATATTTTTCATTTTCCTAAACATATACTCAAATTTAAGCTCCGTCCATCATATTTATCAATCTACCCACACAAGTAGAATTTAATAAATGTAAAGGACGGCGTTTTATTGTGTACATTTTATGCAAGAACATAGAGAGTTTCATCGAATAAATAGGGAAGATAGATGGAGACAGAAGACGAATTTAAAAATTATACAACTTCTAGGTATAGACTGAACCATTCTGCTCATCAACTCTTTAAAGTCGCTAAAATTCTCGAATAGGTGGAAACTCAATTCTGAAAAAGCATGATATTTTCTGATATTTCTCACTTAACAATTCTACGCAAATAAGAGACCTAAGTGAAAAGGACATTTTAAACAAACTCTCTAAAATAAAAGGGTGTATCATAAATAGTGCTTTCAAGTTGATACATTTTTCAAACTGCTTACTCATGTGTAAACATTTCATACCATATCCAGCACTGCTGCATCTAAAAAACATCCGCGTTAAAATAAAATAGAATAACCATAATTTTGAATAAATGCACAAAGGAACATAAATTATAAAAATTACACCGACATTTCAAAAGGAAAGTGTCATTATTACTAACGACTATAAGGGACTAGACGAGTACCCTCCACAGTGTATAATAAATGCTTCATCCGTTTCCTGTAATTGTCCACTCAGCTCCTCAAAAGTGCTGAAACTTTTGTAGAGCAAAGTTATTACGTGTAGAGGAACATTGAGTGCAGTATAACTGAACTTTTTGTATTTATGAAAAATGGAAGCAGCTAATTTCGCGTTGGATGCCGGAATTCTAGCAAAGTGTTTTGTCGATTATACGTTTTTAATAATGAGCAAAGCGTGCACTATGCATGCAGAACCACAACGAGCCTACCTCAATATTATTCAAGCCTTCCATTCCAGTTCATTCTAGTCCATCATTTTCGCCCTCCATTCATTCACATTCCTATCGCCGCACGCGAAACGTATCGGTGCCACTTACCCGCACCCACACCCTCACCACTCACCTGCATTAAGTGCACTATTGCATGTTGTTGCAAAATTCAGGCCAAACAACTTTCAATTCGCGTTTAACCTTTTGCTTTTATTTTTCCTGCCGTTCGTGGCCTACTGCAGTTTAGCCCTATTTTCACCCCCAAAGCATTATGCAACATGCAAAAGTGTACAAAATCAGTGCAAGTGCAACATAAATCTTAATTTAATATAACTAGAGTAAGGTATTCAATATTTTTACCTAATACTTTGATGATGTCTATACAGGGTGAGTCTGACCTGCGTGTTTCTTCGATTTTGGATAGGACTATTAATAATACCAAAAAACTATTTAGATAAAAGTTATGCATTCTTAAAATCTCCACAACCCTAAAATACTTTCAGGTGCTCAGTTTTTTTTTAGTTTTTTGGTTTTATTATATTTTCCACATGCGTCATCTTTTCCATTATTTTGATAACCAAGGAGACTGTCTTTGAGATGCACGAGGTCCCAAGCTCCTCAGGGCACTGGCAGTGTCGTATAAATTATTTGAACGGAAAATTCCTTTATATTTTTCCTATTCTAATAAGCCTATTCTAATAAGCAAGAAAACACTCTTTAAGAAATACTCCGTCTAACCGCACTTAGCACCCTACTTAGTGCGTTAAGATCCACTTAGAAATTTTTCGAATTCCTTCAATAATTTGCCGTTATTCATCGGAAGATCCTATATATTTTATTAATGCGTGTTCCTTTTTTTCAGTATCCTTACGAGTTCAGATAGGCAAGAAGATGCTCTTTTCAATGAACCTCATGCCAAACTCCTCAGTTCAGGGGAAGTGACTTGAAATAAATTTTTGACTTTTGGTGATTTATTTCGATATTTAGACGACATTCGACGGAAAATCCTTTATATTTCCTGAACGCATGCACTTTTTTCAATATCTTTACGGATCCTGATTGGCAAGAAGACGCTCTTTAAGTTGTACCCCGTCCCAACCTCCTCAGGGCCACGGAAGTTCTTTGAAATCAAATTAGAAAAATTTTGACAAATTAATTTGACATTTTGACGACATTCGACGGAAAATCCTGTATATTTTCCGAACGTGTCCATCTTCTTTCATCATCATTGCTGATTCTGATAGCACAAGAAACGCTCTTTAAGATGCATCCCGTCAGAACCCCCTCAGATACCTGGAAGTGCCTTAAATATAATTTGAATATTTTCCGATTTATGTCTATATTTTGCTATACATATGTATTTACCGACTACTATTTAGATAAAAGTTATGCATTCTTAAAATCTCCACAACCCTAAAATACTTTCAGGTGCTCAGTTTTTTAAAGTTTTTTTGGTTTTATTAGTATATCTATCCAAAATCGAAGAAACCCACAGGTCAGACTCACCCTATAGTATTTGCACATGTGCACAATTATAAATTAATTATACATTATCAAAATGTGTGTGACAAGTGAAGCGTGTTAAATTTAATTGCAATTGCCACATTTCAATTGCAGCCAAATGCACTTGGCACCCTATGGGGTACATTAATTGCATTCGTATTAATTAATTAAGTCAAACGTAAGCACATTATTACCGGCTTGTTGATCGAGCTCATTCGTGCCTTCCCAGAGTACAGAAAATTAAAAATAAACCGTTTAATGATCAATTAAATTCAAACATCGTATGTACACATACACATCGTACATACAAGTTGATCCTTGATGCGTAGGAACTGATGAAATGCACTTTCAGGATAATAAAGACTGACATAAAATGTGCTCGTATTAATTAATAACTTTCATCCATTGCATCCATTGCAATACAATGATATTTAACGAACACATTGTATGTAATATTTATTGACGAAAACATCCCTTGGGATGATAAAAATATTGAATGCCTGCCCTAGACTGATACTGCAAATGCAAGCAATTATTTCATTGTGCCAGTTGAATGTTGTATAGATGGATTAATTAATCCCTCGGGTGGAAGTAATAGAATACTTTTTCACATGCAGACCATTCATTCAAAATGTGTTAAATGTTCAAGGTAACATAATACACACAATGTTAATAAATTCCCTAAAGTTTTTGATGTGTGTACTACTGATTGAGCGTGGGAACCAATAGGAACGTAGTTTAAGTAGCGCCATCTGTGCAGAAAACATTCAAGTAATAGCAGAAAGGGAATTCCAGACATACAGCTGTAGTTGTAGGCAACCCAACATACAATTAAGCATTTACGATGTGCCCTAATTTTTGGTGTTTTTGTTTGGCGAGCCGCACAAAAGGAACAAATTGAATGATTGAATAGCCGGAAGACGTCCGAAGCGTTTTGCAGCCACGCCACGCGGCCACATATCTTCGGCCACTGCCGCCAATCGGACAGGATCGACAGGTTGGGCCGCCGCCGCCGCCGCCGCATGGTCAGCATGCGAACGAGCCTTTGGCAGCCTGCCAAACTGAGTAAAACGTATATCGGCCCATTAATCACCTAATGTCTCGGCTAATAGATCACGATGGCAGCGATATCGTATTTCAGTGCGTGGCGGCGCACGCTGATGACTTTAACCATTGTAACCGAGAAGGTACAATCTACAATGTCGCAGTCACAGCGACAAAGAGGAAGTGTAATTTTCTTAAATCCACTATCCACACAAAGGCACGATTGTTTGTTGTGTTGATTATGAGGATATTGCCTTGATTCATGCTGTGACATTCCTCAGTGTGCTTCATTTCCGTTATCAATTGGTAAACATATCTATCTATGTTGTCCCTTGTCCTCAGTCTACAACTCTACAGTCTACACTGTCTACACCTCGCCATCATCAAAGTCAATGAACGCGCATGTCATGTGCTTAAAGCTCTTAATCAACCGCCAGGAATCTGTCGTTTGCAATCAGCTCAATCCCAATATGATTTCCCTCCTCGCCAAAACGCCCTTTCACACTCTGTGCACCTACGTCCCATATGCATCTGTACACCAGTAGCGTCCAGTTTAAAAAAATATGAGAACAAAGCTTCATTAAAATTTCTAAAATCCAAAATTTCTAAAAACATCTAAAAAACACTCATCTCATTGCCAAATAAATACTTGTCATGATGTAGCGTATTACAAGCCTTTCAATAGATGTTAACAGCTGTAAATGTCACTGAACGCCACTGATGTACGTGTAAGAGCATTGTTTTTGATGACTTGACTTGTCCCGTTTTCTCTTTTATACATTTTCACTGCCCCACTGATTTTGATGGGTTTTAAAGACATCGCTGACATTGAGATGTCCGGTTACGGATGGGCTTTTATGTGTCTGCATATGCAGTGATTTTCCAACAACCATTATTCATATCGACATATACGGATATAACCGCACCGACATTCAAATAATGGCATTTGCGCCAATCCTCATTGAGCGGACCAATCGATGTACCCGGCGTTACCGGTACGATGACGATGACGATGGTAATAACCAGAGAAGCAGAGCACGCCATCAAAATAAATCAGCGTAAGTATTCAACGCGAGAGATGATTTTTGAATGTGTGCGGTGTAGGTGTAGACCGTAGAAATGTAGAGCTGGAGTGCAGAGGTAGAGAAAAGTGCTCTGCTCGCGTCAGCTCAACGAGGAACTGAGGAATCGTTTAGTTTTATCCTTCGGTGGTGCTGAAAAGTGCAGAAAAGTTAAGTGAGCTTTTTTCAGTGCGAATTGCTACGGTTAATATCTTTATATCTTTATATTTTTATTTTTATGCTATAAAAGTTGGAAACTATAGTACCGGGTGTCTTGGAAGTATGGGGGATACGTAATCGTTTGAAACTGAAATTGGCAACACTGCGCAGTGTAGCAGGCAATTTAGCGTTCTCTCAATTTTCTTCTGATTTCAGTCACAAATCGACAAATCAGAAGAAAATAGACTTAAATCCATTTTGAAATTTTGGTGAATTCTTTCGATGTTTTAACGATATGCAACGGAAAATTGTTCATATTTTCCACATGCGTCATCCTTTTTAGAATTCCATTATTCTGATAACCAACTTTCTTTGAGAAAGTGTCGTATAAATCATTTGAACGGAAAATTCTTTTATATTTTCCGAACGCGTACTCGTTTTTCAATATCTTTACCTATTCTAATAAGCTAGAAAACACTCTTTAAGAAATACTCCGTCTAACCGCACTTAGCACCCTACTTAGTGCGTTGAGATCCACTTAGGAATTTTTCGAATTCTTTCAATAATTTGCCGTTTAATCATCGGAAGATCCAATATATTTTGTTAATGCGTGCTCCTTTTTTCAGTATCCTTACGAGTTCAGATAGGCAAGAAGACGCTTTTAGATGAATCTCATGCCAAACCCCTCACTTCAGGGGAAGTGACTTGAAATAAATTTTTGACTTTTGGTGATTTATTTCGGTATTTAGACGACATTCGA
>JARJDQ010002259.1:0-19273 GCA_030264215.1 Geostiba sp. GC000077 | reverse complement strand
AAAAAACGCGTAAAAGCTGCGTTTAAAAGCGAACTGGAAAGGTGCCTTAACTCTTTTACATATTCTTCCTTGAATTATAATTAATTTAAACTTTTAAACACACTTTCTACCAAATTAATAACGTTTTAGAACGGTTTTAGTTCGTTTTGTGATATTTATAGTGTATTTAGTTGCCTATATAGTTGAAAATATTGCAAGTCTCATTCGTTGATTGTTTATCGAATTCCAAACAAAGTTTACAAACAATTACGATGCGTAATGTATGAACAATTTATTTAGTATCAAATCAAGTTGACACTACCTATCCCAAATGTAACTTGTTACAGCATTGGAAAATAATGTCCTACTTTGTCCAATAAGTAAGCGATAAGGAACAGCAACAACAAGTTTAATCTAAAAAGCTACTTCCACAACTTGATTTGCTACAAACTGTGTACATTCTTTCATTTTCTAGGAAGAATCTGCAAAGAGTACATCAGTTCGTTTAAAAGTCTGCAGTGTGCGCTGGGCCTTAATGTATCCTTGCACCATCACCGAGTTGATCCGGGTTTTGTTAACAAATTAACAATAAAATTTAAATTTGTAGCATAAGCCCATTTCGCAATGCGATTACTTAAATATGCCTTCAAAGTTAAGCAATGTTTCTAAATTTCTAAAAATGCGTAGGAAAATCGTTCATATTTCATAAACGCGTGCTCAAATTTTAAGTTTCATTAGCAGTGTGCGTAGCCAAACAAGCGCTCTTTAATTTGCACTGCATTGCCACCCCCTCAGAGGGCGGGAAATGTCTTTAAAACGGCTTCAAAGTTAGTATATTTTTGTATAACACTTGTCTGAAATTATATGTTGTCTTGTAATTTTTTAACATTTTAAATACATGATTTAATTAAAATGATTTCTATTATTTATATTTTCCTAATTGCAATTTCAGGTCCATCATCAGGTTCATCCGGATCAATACAAAGTAATAACAGTACAACAATTTCTTGAATTTAAAGTATTTCCACCTTTAAAAATATGTTAAAATTAATGAAGTGCCTTAAAATACAATCTAAAATGTTGATATTTTTTTCATTTTGACGACACGCGACGGAAAATCCTTCATATTTTCCGAACGCGTGTTCCTTTTTTAACTTTCTTTGCGGATNGGGGGGTCGGGACCTGGTGCATCTTGAAGAGCGTCTTCTTGGCTAACCGAATCAGTAGAGAAAGTTAAAAATGGAACACGCCTTCGGAAAATATGAAGGATTTTCCGTCGCATGTCAAGATACTGAAAACATTTATCAAAATTTTAAAATGTATTTTAAGGCACTTCCCTTGCCCTGAGGGGCTCGGGACCTGCATCTTGAAGAGCGTCTTCTTGACTATCCGAATCCGCAAAGATGCCGAAAAAAGGAGCACGCGTTCAGAAAATATGAAGGATTTTCCTGCGAATGTCGTCAAATTATTAAAATTATTCGACAAAACATTTTAAAGTGGATTTTTAGGCACTTCTGTGGTCCTGAATAGGTTGGAATGAGTGCATTTTAAAGAGCGTCTTTCTGCTTATCAGAATTTGTAAGGATACTGAAAATAGCAGCACACAGATAATATTTGACGCTGCATCCGTAGGCACCTTTAGCGTGGACAACAGATCGTGCCAAAAAGTAAAAATTCAATAAAGCGGCTTGGTAACTCCGCAGGAGAAAAGGGGTTGCATCCAACTAAATATAAACCAATTCCTCAATAAAGTCTCATTCGTTTTATTCATCAGTCTTAAATTATCACCGGTGCTCCCATTGATTGGTACAACTGAAAGAAAGAAATATTATCGATACTTACGAAAATTGCACTTGAATTCCAGTTAGCCATTGGCAATTAATGTAGGCCGTCATATCTGCGAAATAGTAACAACGTGTAAAGAATACGCACAGCACTACATGAAAGAACAATTAATTTGCACAGTGAATAAATGAAATCAACAGAAACCAGTGATAGAGAAATGATGTACGTTTGTGTCGGCATCGTCACAAATGTGCACCAGTTGAATCAAATTGAAAATGGAACTGAAGTAGAAATGAAAATAGAATGAGTAAAAAAAAACAACAATAAATCAAATTACTACCAACTACCTAACCCAGGTTATTTGAGCCTATTCAGCTATAATATTCTCGTGTCGTACATGCTGTAAGATAAAAATATCCCATTCTAGCCAAACGGAATGCCTGTGCCAAAAGCAAAGTCAAACATCGTTATCGGTTGTTTTGGTTATTGTTATCCTTAAGCATGTCTCGCCAACCCGAGCTCAACAATTAATATTTAGCTTTGCATATGTATAACAGAATGGACTTAAACTATACATACCTAATCAAGCAATACTCGGATTATTAATTGCGTCTTGACTCACTAACAATTGTATAATTAGCTACATCCAGCTCAAGCTCAACACCTGTAGATTCTTGTTCTCCTGACGCTACACTCTCTGTTCTGTCTCTCATTCTCTTGCTACTAACAGGATAACACACAACTAACTCTGTTATTATAGTAAGATAATGGTTTTAATCATAAAAATTGACACATACACAATAATTCATCAAATTGCCTATGACTAACATAAACTAAACGCATCCGCTCATCATAAAAATAAGTGCGATTTCTTGATCAGTTTGCGAAACTCCTCGCTGCTTCGAATTTCCACATTATTCAATTGCTGCGTTATTATGCTAAAGTAGTAAATGTAATGTACATAAACATTAAATACTTTCACTCTTCCCTTACAAATTGCGGCGACTCGTTTGATTCGATTCTTGTCAAAAATTGGATACGTTCTCCTAAAATAGTCCATCTGAAGGAGTGCTGTATTTCCTCTCGATCAAGTAATAAATAATGTTTAATATGTTTTTTTTAATATCATCATTATTTTAGCTATCCTATCCTAAGCCTCTTTGCTTGGGGCCAAAGATAAGTTAATAAATTTATGAGTGTGTTATTTCTCTTTTTCAGTTCGCTATGAACGTTCGTCTGTGTACGGTGAACTTACGTCTGTAAATAATTTAGAAGCGACGCCCGCCGCCCATATTGCCGCCTCCGTTCTGATTGTAGCCGCCGCCGTAGCCGCCACCGCCGCCTCCACCCTGATTATTACCTGCAATCGTACACACAAGCGCGTTAAACGAATTGCTACGCGCGGAAGCTAGAAGTTTCTAGACCTTTTTTATTGAAATTACCATATGGTGCTGGTCGATTCGACTGGAAGTTGTTACGCATTGCACCACCACCGCCGCTGCCGCCACCGCCGCCGGAATTATAACTCTGCTGATAGCCGCCACCAAAGCCGCCTTCGTTGGGCGGGCCCCAGTTGCTGTTGCTGTTGCCGTTGCCGTAGTTGTTCGGTCCGTTGCCGCCGCCGCCGCCGCTCGAGTTGCTGCCCCAGCTGTTCTGGTTGTCCCATGGGGCGGGGCCATTGTTCCAGCCTCCGCCGCCGCCACCACCACCGCCGCTGCTGTAGCCCTGATTGCCGCTCATGTTCCAATCACCTCCGGGGCCGCCGCCACCACCGCCGCTGCGGTTGCCGCTCCAATTACCGCCGTTGTTGTAGCTTCCGCGAGGACCTCCGCGCGGACCACCTCCACGTCCGCCACCACCGCCGCCGCCACCTCCTCCGCCGCCCATATTCCCACCGCTGCCCTGCGCTCTCTCCATCTCAGCCTTGCTCAGTGCCTTCTTCACATCCACATGCTTACCATTAATCTCGTGCGAGCGTTTCACTATTTACAAACAAAAAGCAGTCAGTACATTACATATTAAGAGCAACAACTTACAACAGATTTTATCAACTGAGTCGTAATCTTCAAATTCAATGAATCCAAAGCCTCTCTTCTTGCCAGTTTCCTTATCGGTGACAATAGTGCAGGATAAGATGTTTCCATACTGCTTGAAGGTCTCGCGGAGGTGTTCCTCCTCAACGTCATCCTTCAGGCCGCCAACAAAGAGCTTCTTCACTGTGGCACCGGCTTCCGGACGGCCGATTTCCTGCCGTGGCACGGCGCGTTTGGGCTCCACAACGCGCCCGTCGACGCGATGCGGCCGCGCGTTCTGCGCATCGTCCACCATTTGCGCCCGGGAGTACGTGATGAAGCCGAAACCGCGCGAGCGCTTTGTCTTCGGATCTTTCATCACCACCACGTCAACGATCTCGCCCCATTGTTCGAAGTGCTTCTTCAGGGAGTCGTCGGTCGTGCGATAGTCCAAGCCGCCGATGAACAGTTTGCGAAAGTGCTCGGGCTCCTGCGCCTGGGCATTCATACCTGATAAATTCATCTTCAAGTCGGACTTCTGCGAATGTGGAAAACGGAACGATGCCAACATGTCGGCTTCAGGTTGCATTTGCATACGACGCATTTGTGCGAATTTTGACACGCGCTAGTCGCAAATTTACAGTTTTCACTTACCGAATCCTCGCAGTCCATGACAGGGTGTGTGCGCAGCTCGATAAATTTATTTGCACTTGCGAAATATCGATGGAATGAAAATCGCAAATCGTGTTATACGAAGCGAAGCAAACAATCACCGCAAGTCGCAACACTATTCACCAGAATAATGGTAATGGCCGAAGAGGAAAGGAAGAACGCGTCTGAACGCGTCTACAAAATGTCGCTATCGAGATGGAACATACTGTAAACAAAATAATAGAGAGAGATGGACATAAAATAGGGACGCTAGATGTAACAGGCCACTGTAAAAACACCCCCATCTACCGGAGAAAACTTAAAATTTTTAAATATCTGCAGAATTCTTGTTTAAATTCTGGTTCCAATGTATGCTTGAAACATTTACCTCATTTACATCCTAACAGCTAAAAGTCTTCAAATCTTCTGTGGGAAACTCGCAATATTTAAAGCCTCATACTTCTTGAAAATATGTTTCTGATTAAATGAACTTTAGATGGCGTTCAGGTAGGTGGTAATGGTGGTAGGGAAAGAGTAAATTTAAAAAGTGCTCGCCGTGCTCGCTGCCAGTGGACGAGTCGGTAAAGTGGGTAAAGTAGTGTGTGAAGAGTAGATGATTCAAGTCTCAACTCTCAAGATTCAATGTGGTTCAGTTCCAAGCTAAATGAGTTAAATTGCGGCAGCTGATAAAATTTATTTAATAACATTTAGTTTAGTATAGCGCAGCCCTCCAAGAAGGCTGTAATTTCCAATTATCTGTAAATCTAGTGTTAAGTTAGGACAAGCTCAAATAAGTAAGTACGCGTGCAAACGGGGCCCATCGAGAATGTTTACGAACGGGCCAAGCCCAAGTTTGAGGTTACACTAGATGTTTGAAATTGTATTTTCATCATTTTCGGAGTCTATTTTAAAACGCACGCCACTTCTTTGCAGCGCACCATGTCGTCCGGCAGGCCGATCAAGTGCGTCGTCGTCGGCGATGGCACTGTTGGCAAAACCTGCATGCTAATCTCCTACACAACAGACAGTTTTCCAGGGGAATATGTTCCTACAGTGTGAGTACAACCACCAATTGTAATCGAGAGTGGTGAATGATAATTGGCGTTTGCAGATTTGATAATTACTCAGCACCAATGGTAGTTGATGGCATCTCAGTGAGTCTAGGCCTATGGGATACAGCAGGACAAGAAGACTACGACCGCCTGCGGCCGCTGTCCTACCCGCAGACGGATGTCTTCCTCATCTGCTTCAGTGTCGCCTCACCGTCGTCCTTCGAGAACGTCACGTCCAAATGGTATCCGGAGATAAAACACCACTGTCCCGACGCGCCGATGATCCTCGTCGGCACAAAGATCGATCTGCGCGACGACCGCGAAACCCTTGGCGCTCTCGCCGATCAAGGACTCAGTCCGATTAAGCGCGAGCAAGGGCAGAAGCTCGCAAACAAGATACGCGCTGTAAAGTATATGGAATGCTCGGCGCTGACGCAGCGCGGCCTGAAGCAGGTGTTTGACGAGGCGGTACGTGCCGTCCTCCGGCCCGAGCCGCAAAAGCGACGCCAACGAAAGTGTCTTCTTATGTAAAAAATGCATCCGCAGCTCTCGAGAGGCATGCAACACCCAAAGGTTTATAAATGTGTACGTCAATTTTACTGAGCAGACTGGGCGGTCATCTCGTCGTTTCTCGCGCTTCACGAATACACTAATATTCCTAATTCTCTTAGAGCCTATTTATATATTTTTAAGATATTCGATATTTTTATACGTCAATTAACGGTGAAACACAAGACACAGCACGGAACGAATAACGAAGTTCTACTCGTACTCGACATACATAAATTATTGTGCCATGATTGTTTCTCCTGATTATTGCATTCTAACGGTTTTTCTTTTATTTCTCAAATAACACTCGACTATGAACACTAGGAAGAAACGACATTAACACGAATTGTACTATTATAGGGCGCTATTGCTTAGATTATTAGGTAGGGACTATTTATCGAATGATCAAAATGTTGAATCAAACACGCTGGAAGGTGGCAGCGTTATTTCACATGGAATTGAACTGAAATGAATCGAATCCGAGCAAGACAGTAATTGGCATTCAAATGGATGCATTTAATATTGTTACACACTGACTTTTCTTTCTCTCCACTCCGCCGCGCCGCCCGAGCGTGCGCTGATGAGTCGACCAAAGTTTAGTTTAAGTTCTAGTCACTTAACAATAATTGTAACTAATTTCGTTACTACGGTGAATCACACTCAGCCAATCCCTCACCATCGTCTTTGCACTCAATTTTCACAGCGACGACTGTTTTTTATATCACTGAACATACGAACTATCTCTAGGATGTTTCATTTTTTACGTTTTTATTTTCGGAAGAAAATGTGTAATTTAAATAAAAATAAAAACTATTTGGAATTTTACGAGATGTTGTTTAGTTGCTATAGTAACGTATTGCAGCATTTGTTTTCTTCTTCCATGGCAACCAAACATACAGCAAAACAAAAGTTATTGACAGTCCATTTTTGACACTATTTCGTGCTGATTTGTGCACCATTTACAATTTTTAAAGAAGCAAGAATTAAAATTGAATTTGCGCAATGTCTGAGCGCTTGATTGAGGATTCCACCACGCTGGTGAAGTACGACAATCCGCAGCTGGTCACGAAACATTCCGATGATGCCCAGGAACCGGATATTCAGACGTGCAAGACGAAGGGTGTCGCGGATCCCAAGCACGAAATCGAAGAGGTGCTGAATTCCATACTGCCGCCGAAGGAATGGGAGGAAGAGGGGCAACTATGGCGGCAGCATGTGTCCACCACCCCAGCGACGCGCCAAGACGTAGTCAACCTACAGGAGCAACTGGACATGCGACTACAACAACGACAGGTCACTAGAAATTTTGAAACAACCAATCATAATAACCCATCCAACACAATCCGTATGTGCGGTTGCCTACAGCTTATCTGACAAGCAATGAGTCATCCTACAAACCTACAAAATTGAATAGTTTAAATAATTAGAACTTCTATAACATAATTTTTAGGTAAAAGGGGTCATAATTGCATTGTCTTTGGCTGCATCAAATGTCACTAAATAAGTCTATTTACTTTTCATTTTGGTTCACGAGCTTAACATGCGATTGGCTGAAAACGTTACGATGTCACAAAGCTTTGACATCGAGCAAATAGTGCAATCGAAAGCTAGAATTCACTTTTCGTTTTCGTTCATGGCCTGCATGGGCAGTTTATACTGAATTATTGTTTCCAAGGCAAGGGAAACGGGAATCTGCCCCATTCGCAGAGAACTGTACACGCAGTGCTTCAACGAGGTGATACGCCAGGTGACGATCAACTGTGCGGAGCGTGGGCTGCTTCTGCTGCGCATTCGCGACGAAATGCGCATGACCATCGAAGCGTTTCAAGCGCTATATTGCAGTAGCATTGCGTTCGGTATGCGCAAAGCGCTGCAATCCGAGCAGGGCAAGACAGACTTACAGAAGGACGTCGATGACTTAAAGGATGAGCGTACTGACTTGGAGCGACAACTCGCTGACTTAAGGCAGCGTGCAGAGCAGGCGGATCGACGCGCGGCCGAGCTACGCCTCGCTGAAGAGAAGAAACATGCCGAGGAGATTTCCTTCTTAAAGAAAACCAATCAACAACTTAAGGTACAAAACTAAACTTAACTAAACTAAAATCTAATTTATAATGTTTAAGGCCCAACTGGAAGGCATCATCGCACCAAAGAGCAACAAATAGAAGCTCTGGCCGATTTTAAAATTTTTAATTAAATATTTATTTGTAGCACAATATATAATAAACGTCCTCGTCCTTCCTCCATTCTAATAATGTGTTTATATAAAATAACAGTTATGAAACACCATAAACAACTAATGCGGGGCGTTTTTTTCTCCTTTCGTGGATCTCTTCGATAATCATTTCTCGCTTATATTCTAAGAATTGTAATATAATTGAACGTTCTTCGTCTGTTGAAGCTCTCGATTGAATAAAATTATAGAATACATAAGCAATTAAAATAACTCCTCTTTGTACACGTTTACCGATACAACAAAAATAATTTAAAATGTTTAAAATCGAATGCAAATGCAGTCCCAAGCCCTCCCCATTGATGCAATCTGCGAGCAACACTTTGTTCAATGTTCAACGTGTGAATCCGTGGAATGTCGCAGTCGGAAAATGAAATGCAATTTTATAGTGTACTGTTAGTGTTTGCCTCGTTTGGAGCGTTTGCGGCGCTTCTTTTTGTTGCCGCCACCATTCGCGCCGGCGATCGGCTCCTCTATGCTGTTTTCCTCCTCGATGGTCGGCGTCGCTGGCTCCGACACCGACTCATCCTCATGCTCGTCGTCTGGATCATGCTCGTTGTCGTTCTCCTTCGCGGCGAAGCCATTGCCGTTGATTACATCTAATGGATCGGGTTTGGTCAGTTCTAGAGATATGATTTTTTCCTGTAGTGTCTCAACCTGCGCGCGATGGGAGGAACCAAACGACCGGCAGTTAGTAACAGTTAGGTTATTGATTAAGACACCATCTTTGTGTGGAGAGTGCAGAGTTTGCAATTGTGCTGACTGCTGGTGCCAGTATGTAAATAACATTATCGAAACTACTGCAAAACCAACTACATAAAAGCCACAGCCTACAACAACTAGTGCAATGATGAGAAACAAGTGCAAACTTTCTCAAAATGAACCCCAACGTTTTGACATCTGACAGAACCAAAGAAAGGTTTGATAATGGTAGGCAACCAAATATACTTCCATGTTTCTGTCAAGTGTCAAATGCTAGGAGTACTACTAGAAATTCGGTGTTAGAACTAACCAGGTGCAGGTGTGTATTTGTCATGCTGTTTATTTGCAGAGGGGGGCTTGGACATCGGCTATACTACCTCTTTCTCGATCAGTTTCTCAACGTATTCGACGGTGCGCACGCGGCGCTCGCCGGTCACGTCGTCAATGTACTCCTCCGTCTTGCGTGTGACCGTTTCGTTCACCACCTTCTCACTCTCGCGCACCGTCGTGTTGCCGGGCGTGCTGCGCACCGCCAGCTTGGGAAAGTCGGCGCTAGATGGCCGCAGCTGGACACATGCAATGCTGTTAGTACTCTGCGCATACAACAACCAAAACAAAAAAAAACCCGCTCGAAACACGGGTTCCACGTACAGGCGACGGTTAGTTATCCGTTAGTCGGAGAGTGTCAGTCGGAATTAACAACAGATTAATTCGAGGAGGGTTTAGTATAGTACATAAGTACGCAACAACGAGCAGAAGATCAACACGTAGAAAGCTTACCTCTGTGTCCTTGGGCACCATGTCCGTCATCGACTTGATGACCATTTGCGCCTGCATGGCATCCTGTTCGAGGGATTTGAGTCGTGCCTGTCGCCAAGCGGCGCGTTTCTCCGCCTTGCGTGCGCGCTCCTCAGCCGGCGAAAGCTGCTGTTCGTCTTCGTCGGTGAGGATGCCCTCCTCGCGCAGGCGCTCCTTCATTCGCCGCTCTGCCGTCGCCGTCCTCACAATGCCAATGGTGCTATGAGGCCTACAACTTGACATTAGTGCTAGCTTTGATATACGAATCATCGTATTACCTCGACAGCTGCGAATCCATCGACTCATCATCAGAATTATCTAAAATTCCAAGCGAGTCCATATCTGAAGGCGACAAATTCGCAATCTTGCGCTCTTCCTCGGCCTTCATGCGCTCCACTTCGTCCGGACTCAAATAACTAAATACTTTATCTGGTTTTGGCGATGATTTCACACTCTCCTCCATGGCATTCTCGAAGAATTTCTTTTTATCGCTCACCGACATCTTGTAGTTATTGTTGGGCGATTGTGGTGGCTACAAATGCACATAACCAACCAAAAATTACACTTTACTCAATGTACACAACTGGGAGAGAGAAAGAAACTTCACGCTAAACACACACACATACAATAAGTTACCTTTTTGTCAGGATACGAAAAGCGCTTGAAAAAAGTTTCAGTCCGCCGTTCACCATCAGATTTATTGCTTTTCTTATCGCGCATTCTTACAGGCTCTGCAACGAGCGCATCGATTGATGTCGTGCAGGTCTGCTTTAACGTTACGGTCTTACTTGTTTTGGGTGCGAGTGCAGGTGGCAATTGTTTGGGAACAAAAGGTACAAAAGGTACAGGAGACTTCTTCGCGACAATCGGTGAAACTGTCTGCGGAAGTATCGGTAGCGTTGTTTCTTGGTTAGAAGCCATGCGTCGCAGCACCGAGGGTAAAGGCGACGGTGGCGCCGGTGGCAACGGCATCAACGACAACTCCTCGGAGTTTAGCAACTCGGAATCTATGGGCGGTGGGAATACATCGACAGAAGGAGGAGGAGGAGGAGGAGGTGAATCAGGCGGTAGTGTATCTGGTGGTGGTGGAGGTGGTCCTGTAGGCAGCTCCAATACCTTCCCCGAAGGCTTAAACGTAATATTATCTTCGTCATTCAGTGTGATAAACTCCAACAGTGTGTGGGAGATGTGCGGACGATGCTCCTGCTCCTGCGGGGACTTATCAAGATGGCGCCGCGCGATTTCCACTGGCAGAGAGTCCAAGCCCAAGTCGCGGGCAAACAGATCGGCCATTTCATGTCGTGACGTTGGCGATGACGGCTCGACATCGATCGCTTCAAGTTCGATATTATTCATTGTGATGTTGGACAGTGGAGGATGGACATATCTCTGCTCATGCTCACTAGGCAGTACTTCAATGACAGTGCCTCTTCGTCCAGAGGCAAAATCGTCTAGCTCCGGTTCTAACTCCGGGTTACTCTCCTCAACGCTTAGGGTACGTGGAAAAGCCTTGTGCACACTGAGCGGTGACACTTCCACGACGGGTTTGTTCAAACTATCATCACTCGAGCACAATTTAATCTCCTCGAAACTCTCTCGGTCTTCCTCGTACGGTGGAAATCTGTCCTTTGCTTCTTCCTCGAGGTCCTCAGTCGGGAATTTACGTGTGACCTCGATTGATCCCTCCAAGTCACTTTCAGGTATCTCTATTGCCAATAACTCCTTCGAGTGATTTTGCACAGTTTTCTTTTCCTCAGGTATGACAGTCTCTACCACCAACTTGACAGGCTCACTGGGCTCAATAATATCTGGAATCGACTGTACCTGTACCTGTACCTGTACCTGCAAAGGCTTTAAATGTTCAGGTTGTAATGAAGGCGATCGTCTTCTGAACTGGTGGCTACCATCATTTCCAGCTGGTTCAATCGTAGTGACCCTATCATCAAAAGAAACACGCCTTGGAGCTTTGGGTGGAAGTGGTGGAGGCACATCATCCAACTTTACAAATGGCCGCGGCAGGGAAACGGTAGCAGCGCGTGGTAGGTTCGCATATATAACTTCGGGGCCCGATAATTTGGCAGGCAAATTATGGGGAAGCGTTGCATATTGTGCCGATGGTTGTGTGTCTTCATCCTTTGCTATCGGCATGGGTAGCGTAAAGTAAGACTTTCCTTGGTTGGCGACAGGTGGCGGTGGTGGTGGTCTCGTTGGTCGTAATAAAGAAGATGATTTTGTACTTGCTGTTGATGTTACAGCTGGTGGTGGGGGAACAATCAAATCCTCAACAGACGATGATAGAAACTGTGTCGGCGGTTGTATCACCCTTGTAATATCCGGTGAAGGTGAAGAAAACCTTTTCTGTGCATTATCACTAGGACTAGGATTAGGGCTAGGACTAGGAAATTGAACAGCTTCAAAGAATTGCCTGCGTTTCGCTTCGTTCTCTTCAATATTTTGACTGAGTCTCTTCAGCAGCAAATCGGTATCCTTTTCATGTGTCTGTTGCTCCTGTGTCTCCTGTTGTTTAGGGTTAACTGTATCAGGAACAACTTGATTAGTGACATAGGTAAAGGCACGAGGATGTGGTTGGGAATCCCGTTTGGAAGATCGCGGCGTATGTGCATCCTGTGTCGCCTGTTCAAAGGATAAACACACAAAACGGTTTAGATCCTGCTTCGCATCCTGCTCGCTTGCCGTCACCGCACGTTTATAAGCCTGCGCAAACGGTGACACACGATGATGATGATGATGGGCGATGCGATGGTGCCGTAGTGTTGAAGTTTGGTGTAATCCAAAAAGCACACAGCACACAAAATAACACAACGTAACTACCGTAGGCGTAAACTTCATGTTTGTGGGGTAGTGGGGTGCAGAGCATACATTATTTTTACCAAAAATATATTTACCAATACGTATATCACATAAATATTTGTTATGTTTGCATTATTTCTTTGATTCCCAAATAACAATCGAGTTAGAGAAAGATAGAGAGTGAGATAGAGAGATAGAGTTTGAGGTTAAAACAGTTTTACATACACACAAGAGAAACATTTAAGTTGTATAACAATGCTTCATTTTTCATTTTCTGTAGTTTGGTGCTCACCAATTCCAATTTGATTAATCGTCTAATTGTGTGTGTAATCAACCATTGCTTTTTGCTTACGCTTGAAATAGCACAAAACAAAGTCAATAACAATGCACCATATGGTAAATCTCAATATGACAATATGAGTTATGACAATCATAGAATATATTTCATAATTCGTAACCACGTAATCTGTAACCAGTAACCAGTAAGCACAATTTTCCAATTGGCAACTTTAACACTTAAGCCTTTGCCTCCTTTACCTGGCACTCCTGGCGGCCATCTTGTTATGCGGCAAGCGCAATATCAATGTCAATATCAATACAAACCTTGTGTTAATATAATAAATGAAATGCTTTGGACAACATAAATTAACGTGATTTGAATCAGAATATCGAGAATCGAAATCAGAATCAACCTGTCTTGATTGATCAGTCCATCAGTCGTGATCAAGTACATCTTTGTAGGTTATGTTGTTTTTTATACAAATGAATGAAGTGTTGTGATATATCGTAAAAATCCATTTCGATAAGTTTGTACATAATTGATGGCATATGTGGTATGTGTTTATTTGGCAAAAATTCGTGTGTTTATTTTCCTTTTTTTCTCTTTTAAGATTTAATCAGACGTGTGGCATTAATTTGTCTAGGTCTAGTGCTGCGCCGTCCTCTGAAACGACATAACATTTTTTTGCATCAATATTCCTGCTCCTGCGAGAAGCAATCCCATGCCAATATCAATTTTACTCCACCCATGCGGATAACGACATCAAGAAAATGATCACGGTATAACTAGAGTATCATACGGAATCGAATAACATTTTGGTAAAAATAATGTGTATGCCAGAGGTAAGCGGGGACATAAAACAACTGCTTGCAAGTAAATAAAATGGTGAACGTACGAACCACGACAAGTCAAATAAATCAACAGTATCAACACATAAACAACACACACATATACAAAAAAACAAAGCATGTGAATTGTGATTATACTGAGTACACATAAGCACACGCTACTGCTTAGCTTAGACTTAGACCATACATTTCATGGATACAGCATGAGACAAGGATGGATCTGTCAACCAAATGCGAGGCAAGTATACCGGAGATGTTCGACGGACTGCCACTCATTGGTTAAATGTGGGATGGATGCAGGGTCCATAAAATCTATGGTCTAAGTGCTACTGTTATACTATTTTTTTTAGGTTAGATTCGGTTAAATTGTAAAGTGTACTTACAGATGTAGGCTGAGCGGCGAGCGTGTGCTTGCTCATCACGATCGTGGTGGTTTTGAGCTCGCTATTTGGTCCCCCGGGTGATTTCGGCGCAACGCCAGGCAAGTCGTTATGCGCGAGCGTCTCTACGGCGCGCACCACGTCCAAGACTTTGTCCGCGGGCGTCGTGGGCTTCGCCTCCACCAACGACATCTCGGCATCGTTCTCCTCCGGCTCCGGTTCCGGTTCCGGCTCCGGCTCCGACTCCTCCACCAACCTCAATCGCTTCTCGGCGTCTTCCTTCTCAAACTGCACGATTTCGTTCTTCATCTTTGTCTCCTCCCGCGTGGTGCTGTCATCGTCAGCCATGTCCAGTGAGCTGACACTCTGCGAGCGACTGCTCACGGAGCCAGCGCGAGTGAGCCGCCCCTCAGCCACGGCACGATCCACCTCGGCTTTATCATAGCCTTTGCAGACCACCATGTAGATGGTATCGCCGCAGTTGCGCAGCGTATTCACTGCCTCCTGGTGCGTGGCGCCCAGCAGCGACTTGCCGTTCACCTCGAGCAAACGCATGCCGGTCTTGAGGCGACCGTCGCGTCGCGCCGCCCCGACTGAGTTTACCTTGGACACGAAAACGCCCTCGTCGGATCGCTCCAACGGATTGCCGCGCTGGCCCTGCAGGCCGCCCTTGATATGCATGCCTAGTTTTTCATTCTCTTCTTTGACAATTGTCAGCGCCTAGAGAAACAATAACAAAAATTGTAGTTGTTGCATCTGATTAGGATACTCCTAGAAAGCACTTACTAGTGGCTTAACATATTCAATCTCGAGAAGCTTGCAAAGTGAGAAAAGCAGGTGCAAATCAACAAATTGCCATAATTGCGCTCAAAATGAAAGAGGTAACTCACCTGGTAGCCGTCCGGCAGTGGATCATGCCTGATCGTCAACGTAATTTGATCGCCAGGCCGCAGCAACTCCATCACAGCCTCCTGGTGCGTCGCCTGCGTCACCTCCGTGCCGTTCACCTTAAGAATCCGATCACCAACGCGAAGCTTGCCACAGCTAGCTGCAGTTCCCCCCGGAACCATCTGCAACCACATATACACGCATTTGTATCCTCATAAGTCAAAACGTAGGCAACCACACGTACAATCATGCATGACGATTGTGCAAGTGCCAAATTGCATGTTTTTTGATGCAGAACTTACGTGCGAAATAAAAATGCCCGGCTCCCTGACGCCGAACGGTATGCTGGAGTGGTCCGTGCCGCCGATGATACTAAAGCCCAAGCTACCGCCGGCTTTGCTCAATGTAACATCCTGCACGTTGCGCAAACGATAGCGAGAAAGAAAAACATACCATAATGAAGGCATTCACGCGCGGCACGCGAATCGTAGGCAAACTTGATAAACTGCATTCTGCATAACTGCA
The DNA here is from genome assembly GCA_030264215.1 of Geostiba sp. GC000077. NCBI lineage: Eukaryota > Metazoa > Arthropoda > Insecta > Coleoptera > Staphylinidae > Geostiba > Geostiba sp. GC000077. The sequence goes on along the minus strand of JARJDQ010002259.1, from coordinate 3,780 downwards.
TTAAATTCGCTACGAGTGCTTTCAATAAGCTTCGATCCGGTGTTGTGTACATGGGTGTATGGATGTGTGTTATGTGTACGTGTATGGGTGTATCGGTGTATCAAATGCAAATCAATAAAAACTGTCCATACAGCTGCTAAAAACTTAGGTCTAAATAAAAGGTGTGTGTTAATACGGTTCATGTATCATAATTCATAGAGTGTGTAGAGTGTAGATTTAGAAGCGGAGTGAGTAAGTAGGGGAAGAATATAACAGGGACGCTCCATGTTGCTTTTTTTTTTTGGAAGAACGGTGTCGGTGGGAGGTCCATTACCTGGTGTTGTGGTGTACAGTTGCAAGTTTCGGCTGCTTTGTTTTTTGTTTTTGTGGATGAGGCCCCAAAAATACTATGTTACAGTCCTGTTATCGTTAATTTAATAATAATAAAAAAACTATGATACGGGCGGCTGGCATGAATGATGAACAAATGAATACGGTGCGAAACGAGTGTTAATATGTCGAATGTCAAAAAGCAAACCCAAACCAAAGGAGAATAGGACCGACACCCAATACAATCTACTGAAATTTCACACCCCCACGATCAACAGGTGGTCGCCATTTTGATGATTTCAATGCCCGCGTTTTTTTTATCAATGATGCATTAATGAGATGGAAGTGAGCGACGTTATAAAAAAAACCGCACAGCGAGCCGAACGTATTGTGTGTGTGCGTGCGCTGGCTGTGAAACTATTTGTTCAAGATAAGGAGAGGAAAATCGTTATAAGTTACAGCTACAGTTTATACGTTACAATAAACACTTTATGACTACGGCGAGCTGTGACTGTGAGGCGGAGTGCGCTGATGATTCATGACGAAATAATGAAAATAATGAAAGCCGCGCCACATGCCGTGCGTCCCAAATGTGCAGGTGCATGTGCGAGAGTGCGCATGCGCGTCTACTGCAGTTGTTTTCTGAATAGCTGGGCATGAATTTATAAGACAACTTGTTTGGTTAAAATGCTTGGAAAAAATGCTTGCTTTTTTTTGGTTTGTTTTTCGTTTTAGGGCTTCATCCTATCACCATACCTCAATGATTAGGGGTGTGACGAGCTTATTGTCAGTGATGCGTGTCACGACAGTCTCCGTAAACGTACTCTTGGTGATCGTCTCCGTGACGCGTCCGGGGCCAGTCGGTGCCGGCGGCAGTTCGATCGGCGTCTCCGGCTTCTTTATCGTGACAGTGACATTGTGTGTGTGTTCGGAGGGAGCAGCGGGAGTGGGAGTGGTGGTGGCGGTGGCATCGCCGGGCTTAAGGAAATGGGCGGGGATCATGGCTTGGAACTCCTCGCTTGTGATGGGCTTCGGTAGTACCTGAGCATCGTCTCCTTCCAGCGAGGGCGTCGGCGTGACGCGCTTATGATTGCTCGCCAGCGCATTGTTCGGCGGCTCGCTGAGGATCTTGCGCGGCGCCGGCTGTGGCGGCGGCGCTTTCTGCTCAACACCGTTCGTCTTTGCGTGCTCGACGGGCGCGGATTTCGTTAGCGTCGAATTGGGCGATGGCGACGAACTGGACGTGTCGATCTAAATAAAAGCATCGTCAAAATAAAACAAATGCAACATTGCAGCAGCTTGAGTTGCCTACCTTTTTGTCTAGCTCCAAGGATCGTCGATAGCTCGAATAGCCAGGACGGTTTGCCATGTAGCTGTTCGCGGAGTAGAGACCCGTGTACGGTTTCGGCAGGCCAAACAACCGCGGCGACTGCTGCGGCCCGGGGGACACCGACGGGCTGTCCCTGATCGGCATCTCGCGCTCGACGACCAGCCGCACGAAGCGTTCCAGCCCGGTGAGCATGCCCACGGCCTGGTCGTGCGTGGCGCCCGTCAAATCAACGCCGTTTATCGAGATCACCTTATCGCCTACCGTCAGTTTGCCATCCTTTTGCGCGACCCCGCCGTCCGTTATCCGCGATACGAAAATGGCGTCCGAATCGCCCTTGAACGCCGGCGAGCCCTTCCCGCCGGCGATACTGAAGCCCAGCCCTCGCGAATCCCGTATCAAGGTGGTGTGAATTGAAACCCGACGCACGGCAACGTCATCGTCGCTAACGAGCGGCGGCAACGGCGGCAGTGGCGAGGGGATCTCCTTTGCGACCTCCTTCGCCACCTCGCCATCGTGCACGATGCGCGTGACCTCGCGACTGATCTCGAACACAAGCAGCGGTCCGGCCGCCTTGAGCACCTCCACGGCGTCGTAATGGCTTACGCCGACCAGCGAGTGCTCGTTCACCGACAACACCTTGTCGGCGACACGCAGCCCGGCCAAGTCAGCGGGACCGGCGTCCGTCACGCGCGATATAAATATGCCCTCGTCATCACCCTTGAAGGGGGTGGAACCGCGTCCGCCAGCAATGGACAACCCCAATCCGGCTTTCGAGCGCTCGATGTGTATCTCGTACTTTTCCTCGCGCAGCTCCACCATGGGTCCGCCGGTCGATGCGTTCGTCGTTACGTCCGACTCGCCAGCTGAGAAAACACACAAACAATGTATTAGTCATGTCGTCATGTGCACAGTGCACACCAGTTAATAATTAAAGTCAACCTTGGTAAGCATAGCGCAGCGCACTTTATTGACATTCATCACAAACCTGGCATGTTTTTAAGCGAATGCAAGCTGCGATGATGCTCAGGTACTCTGACCCTATTCCGTATCCGTATAACCGAGCCCTTGTTCCGCGGCAGGGTGCGCGCCTTAATATGCACCGTGCCACCATTGCTCTTGATGCGAATCCTCGGCAACGTGCTCATTGTAGGTGTAGGGAGAGGAGGAAGCAAAGGAGGAAAGGATCAGTCAGCGACTGAGTATCGCGCGGTACTGACGCTCATCGGGCTCACCACACGTTAAACAAACGCCCGATAAGGATAAGATTACAACGACACGACACAACCACACAATAAACGGTGCCGAGGTGCGCGCGAGGTGAATTAACACGAGTGCACCGTCGCACCGTCGATCGAAAGCCCGAATGCTCCGCCCGACCTGTATCTCCGGTGCGCGAGCCGCGAGTAGTAGAGTAGTAGTAGTATAGTTGTTACTTGTTAGTTGGTATTTACCTTGACTGCTAGTGCTGCGTACCGATTCCGGAGGAGTGGAAACGCTCGTCCGATCGCTGCCGTCCTCCTCCTTGCGCTTGATCGCCTGCACATACACAAAATATTAGACACGCATAAAATCCCACTGTCCACTCTGTGACGGCGGGGAGCCGGGGGATAAGACAACAAAATGCAAAGCAACCAAATCGCAACTATAAATATGTAATCAGCTTAAACTCAAAGTTAAACTCAAACTCAAGCTCAAATCGTCTATTAATCATTTCCGCTACCACGCTATCTGCTATCCATATCAAAGTGATTCAGTCATATTTACGGATAATAAGTTACTCATCTAAGTTGAATAAGTTTTAAAACAAAATGCTTATAACATCCCAGTAAACAGCACACATATAAATGGTATATACGAGGCATATACCATCTAGATTACATGGAGATATAACCATGTTATGTAACTTATATCATGTACATAACCAAAGTTACATATATGTTATATACCCACTATATTTTTGAATTGTTTTATGAGAACGAATGAACATTTCAATTAATGCTTTGTTCTTCATTTAATCTAGGGTTTCACCAAGACAAGAATCTTGGTCTTGAATCTAATTCTTGATCTTGTCTTGAAAATAATCAAGAAATATATTTTATTCTTGTCTTGGTATATTCTTGGTCGTTCAATCTTGTCTTGAA
>JARJDQ010002256.1:0-14539 GCA_030264215.1 Geostiba sp. GC000077 | reverse complement strand
TTTGTGCAAGTGCCAAAGTTGTGTTCATCGATCGAACGGATTGAATTATTTTTAGACGAACGCTTTCAAATCCATATAAAAAAGCGCCAAAGTAAATGGGGAGCGATAAAACGTTATATACCACTTGGCCGCTCCTCTGGATGCGATACTTTGTTTAACTTATCTCGGCGTCCGACGGCTGACGCCGTCGGGCCTCGATGCGTTTCACTTCGTAACCTGCAACCACGAGTTTGCGGCCGCGTGCTATAAATAACTATTTAAATACGCAACATCAACAACATACCGAAGCGTCCTTCTTCTTGTGCTTCTTCTTGCTCTTCTTGGTCCGCTTCACCTCCTCACCCGCCGACTCCTCACTCATCCCCTGGGGTGAAACGCTCCGATGCTTCTTCTTCTCCTTCTTCACCACACAGCCCTCCGTCTCGCTGTCACTATTGCTGCTCGACTTGTACTTCTTGCTCTTCTTGCTCTTCTTACTCTTCTTCGAGCGCGAGTGATGGTGGCTGCACGACTCCTCCATCTCGTGCTGGTAGCTCTTATACGCCTTGCTCCGCTCCGAGTCCGACACGAACGCCAGGAACTCCTCCTCGTCGGCGAGTTTCTCGCGCGCTTCCTCCCACGTCATCTCATAGTTGAAGTTCATTTCCCGCAGGCGGTTCTTCAGCGCCGCCTCCAGCTTCTTAAAGCGCTTGCTCTCCTCTTTCAAGCGCTCCTTCTCCTTCACCTCGGCCTTCTCCAGGAGAGAGTTATAAGTGAGCTTGACATTGCCAGCGTCAAGCGTTGCGGACTTCTTATCTTCACAAACAACAGTCGCGAATTGCTCAAACGTTGTATCGACTTTGACGTCGAACTCTTTGTCTTTCAGGATTTCCTTGATGATCTTCTTCTCGTCGTGGAAGCGCGCCTTGAGGTCTTCGACGTAGAACTTGAACAAATCTAGTGGGGTAGATCCAGATTGTCCGAGCATCGCTGAGAAGCGAATGTCGGCGGAAATAATCGGGTAGAGCTCCACCCAGAGAGACATGGAGGTTAATTTGCCTTCTTCATGCAGCGAGTCTAACAGGACAAGGAACTGATCGCGGTTTTTACGTGCCTGTCGCTTCAGTCGCTTTTTCTCCTGCTCCTTTTCTTCGACGTCTTCTTTTTCAAGTTCCCTTATGTGATCTTCAAAGACAATCAAAGCGTCTTCTTTATCCATTGCTAAAACAATAACATGTATAATTTCGGGGCAAAAAATAATATTTGACGTTGAATTCATGTTTTATGGTATGGATTGATGATGGGGTACTTGTTGGAACTGAACGCAGGTGGCGCGCATGAATAGCAGTTTACCCAAGTTGGAACTTGGGTAAACTGCACACAGATGGCGCATGACTCGCAATGTATTTACTGGGAGAGTACCTAATTCTACGTCGGCAGTCACAGAACGAACTGTGACCTTTGAAATATTTGTGTTAAAACAATACCTAATAAGTTCACATCGTTTTTGAAGGTCGAATTCCCCAAAAGCATCGCCTGCGCCTCGCTCCACGTCGTATCATAGTGAATATCGGCCATATTGTTGAGCACCTCAGCAAGCTTCTTCATGTTGCGCTTCTTGAGCACCTTCGCCTCCTCCTTCTCACGCTTCGCAAGCGCAAAGACGACATCCTCGTAGATGTCCCTGCGATCCGCATCGTTCACGCTGTCCCACACCTCCAGCCCGACGAAGATCTCATCGAGCTTGTAATACTTGGTCATGGAGCTGATCCGATCGCTGTGCATGAGGAACTCCTCCAGCGTCTCCTTCGCCTTCTTCGAGCGCAGCCGGCTCTCCTCCTTTTCGTCCTTCTGCTTCTGCGTCTTGTAGCCGTTGAACACCTGCTTTCGTTCATTGAGCCGCTTGAACGATTCGTAGCGCGCATCGCTGCTGATGATCTTCACGCACTGGTCCCACGTGGCGTTCGACGGCACCGCGTTCTCCTTCAGCATCTCCTTGAACGCCTCCATCGCCTCCTTCTTGTCCTTGAAGATCTTCGGCTCGGGCGTATTGTTGCGCGTGCTGTTGGAGTCGTTCTGGCTGTGCGAGGACATGTTGGAGTCCTCGTCGAGCTTGGGCGGCGGCGTTGGTATTGAGATTGCGGCGAGCGTCGCTGCCATCGCTGCTTCCAGCGCTGATTTACCGCCAGGTGATGCTGCAACATTAACAATGATTGAAACTGATGCAAACTGTTGCCATATGCAATTAAACTAAAGTGAAAGTGAAATGAAGGTAAAATGCGTACCGCTACTTAAGCTAGGTGAATTCACTTCAGATGTATTTGTTGTCACAGCTGGACTTGGTGAATCAACACTGTCAGCTTTCTTGGCCTCTTCAGCGGCGATTTTTGCCTTAATTTCTTCCAACTCCGGCGGTATCACCCACCTGGACTCTGAACTAGTGATATTATGGTAGTAAATTTTACCATTATCAGCTGTATACTCCTTCCAGGGACATTGCGACAACAACAACTAAACCAAGGTAAAACCATTCATTACACTCGTAACACTGTTGCAACACTGGTAAAAAAAGTAAAATCGGAAATATTTACCTCGGATGGTGTTTTGAGTGGATCAGGCTTCTGCCAGGAGCTCTGTTTTGTTACAGAATTATAATAGTAAGTCCTTCCATCAGGTGCTTTGTGTTCAGTCCACTGCTCCACGGGGTTAGCGGGCGGCGCCGCTGCAAAAGCCCCGAAACCAGGAGGCGGCACGCTGAACTGCGGCATCATGGGTGGAAACCCCATCATCGGCGGTGTGCCCAGCGGCGGGGCGCCGAAATTCGGCGCTGGAATACTGGGATCCTACATAAGCACAAAACTCGTTAAAAAGCACCCAAAACAAACGCAAAAAAAACGTTAAACAGCGCTTAAAGGAGTTTAAACTGAGCATTACCATAACAGGGCAGGAAATTAATAACAATGCATGTTCTTTCAACTAAAACAAACACAAATTAAACACTTTTGTTGCAAGTTGCGGTCGTAAGGATGAAAATTGATAAAAATATAACCTAACTTTTTCAAGTTTTAAGGGACGCCGGATTGCGCCGGATCGTATATATATAGGGTGTATCCAGATATAAATTCGCAACATTATATTTTCTCATTTCTCCATTTCCACGTTTTGTGTGTGTTTTATCGTCATTATCATCTAGCTACTTAGAACTCAACTACTCCACCGTATTTTCTTTAGGTTTTTTTGCATCTAAGATTTAAAATTATGTACTTTTATAGCTCCGCCTTCTCTCCCATCTCACATTCACATCGAAGATTCGAAGTCATCAAATCCTTCCTCAATCAGAACTAATTCATGATTAATTTATACATAGAACCATGCTTCAACATGTGTTTTCAAATTGTTCTGCACGTGTTTTTGCAAATTGCAAATGTTTTACGATAAGTTTTAAATTCCCAATGTAACAACATTTATAAACATGATGAACGAATGCGCTTGCAGTTATTGTACCATTTGTTACCATTAAACTTTGAAACTTTCGATAAAGATTCGAATCACGAACGGGAACGAAGAATGCAACATTTTTAGGTACACTTTAGGTTTAGGTTGATAAACTTGGAATTTCAAGGGCAAAGTGAAAATGTTCAAGATTTCAAGAATTCTGCCTTCGTGCTGACTGCTGACCCCTGGTGCACCTGATCGATTCGTAAATTATATTTACAATCAATTTCTTCAACTCTTAAAGTTTATAATCTAATTACAAACGTGTGTTGTACTTTCGGGGGTTCATTTAAATTTAGATTATGTACATATGCATCTCATTCGTGGTGGAAAACGCAAAACATCTATTCATGTATTACTACCACTCTACACAGTAATTATTGACTTGACTCATGTTTGCTGCAAAAAGTACAGGCTGCCACTTTGTTCTAGCCATTCTAACCATTGTGTTACAGCTTTGTACATTTCATCGCGTCTGGCTGAAGAAGGATAACAATCCACATCGAACGTTATTGTATTTGTCGCATGTTGATGAAAACAAATGCAGCTAACAGACGCACACACACACACCCACACACATAGATTACCTTATAATTGCTTTGCTTTCGAGGTGCTTCATGGCTTCACGTTGCATATTCCTAGATCCTAGGTGACATGGTTTAACCTGATATTATGATATCAGCTGCGTTGTGTATTAGTAATCACTGCACAGTTAGTTCCAACTCGCATGACTCCCTCATCCTGAATCAAACATCCAACTTTTCTTATTCCAGCATTGCGCCCATTCGTGCAAGTAAAAAAACAACAAAATCGCTCTGTCTAGCGCTAGAAATTCACAGGAGACCATCGCAATGAACAATTATGGCCGCAGAAGATACATAAATAACAAAACAAACTTACTTTACAAGTCGCGCGAAACGCTTCAGGCAAATTTAAGTTTAAATAATTTGTGCCGTGCCTCATCGAACGGCTAAATGCATTCCACATTCCACCCCCTCCCTTCAATCAACAATTAAATTGGTAACGCTTCAATCGTGGACACGGTGGATGTGACTTGAAAATATTGCCAACCCTTTTACAGCTTATCGTAATAAACTAATGCTTAATGGTTGTATGGTTTAGTTCTTTAGTTTAAGGTTTTAGTGTTAAGTTAGCGTTAATCTTTGACTTGCTTTGTGGACTTGGCGACTTGGTCGACGCGTCCGACACAAAAATGTACAAATTACAAAACGAAATTAATACAATATTACAATGCCTAGTTGTGGCTAGGTCCTAGGCTCCTAGGTCTACATGTGCCAGCGACATAACCTCACTTCAAATCCACCCAGAATGTTCGTGTTCGCCTCCCATGTTCCAAGTTCGTGTTCATAATAGTTAACGATTTGAATTTGCCCTAATTAAACTAAATAACGACAGTTATAGAGTAATGCTGCGCCACAATTTGCGCAACTAGTACTACGACCCGTAACATTCATTATTAGGTGTTTTTGCTGTTTGCATTATGTTATAGTGTTGTGTTGTGTTTTGGTGAGTAAGGAAACAGTTTTGAATTCATCGTAAAAGAGGAGTAACACAAAAATAGGTAAAAGTAAAATAAAAACGTAAATGTTGGTAAAAAGAATATCTCATCGTGTTCTCCAGATGCTGGCGTGTGTTGTGTGTTGCCTAGCATAGAAATGCTGTGTTCGGTTTCCTCCGCTTGTAATTTGTGTCAGGTGTGTCCGCTAATCGTAGGTAATTGTAGGTAAGATGGCGGCGGCGGCAGTGACGGGGGTGGCGGCTTACGCGTCGTCGGCCTTCATGCCGCGCACCTCGCCCTTCTGGCGCAGCTGCTCCAGCTCCTCTTTCGTCTTGTCCTCGATGGCGCGGATGTCCGCCATTGTTAAGCCATGCCAGCGGTCCATCCAACAGAATACTTGCCTGCAACCAAGTATGCATCAATGGCATGCATACGTTATGTAAATGTGGAAAATGAGTTCAACGGTTTGCCTACCTATGGAAATTGGTGAATAATCGCCGCTCCTGCTTCTGGATGAAGCTCTCGACGCGATTCTGCAGGCCGAACCACTTGAACTCGCAGGTGACGAGCTTGTAGCACGTCATCACCGGGTCGACGCTCTTCCGCCACTCCTTGCCGGTGAGCGGGCCGCGACCGGTCTTCTCCGAGCGGAACTTGGACGGGTCCTCGTCGGGCTTGTAGTCGTTGTTGGTAACCGGGTCATTGGAGATGTCGATGTGCACCACGTCGCGCTGCTTCAGCTTTTCCGCGGCCAGTTCGTGCACCTGCGCAACCACAGGATTAAACAACTGTCAAAAGTCAACTGTCAAAAGTCAACTGTCAAAAGTAAGCTGTCAAAAGTCAACTGTCAAAAGTAAAACAAAACATAACCATAAAAACAAACTATTTGGCATTTTTGTTTAAAATGCTCATAACTTTTTTCATTTCTTGAGATATTTCAACCAAACAAAGTGCATTTTGTAGTTGAATAACTAAATTTTAAGGTGATGCCTGAACATAGTCCATGTTGATGAAGCAAAGCTAAAAAATTGTCAACACAACCATAAGTCAAAGCAAACTGTCAAAAGTCAACTGTCCAAATAACCTGTCAAAGGTAAACTGTCAAAAGTAAACTGTCAAAAGTAAAACAAAATATAACCATAAAAACAAACTATTTGGCATTTTTGTTTAAAACGCTCATAACTTTTTCATTTCTTGAGATATTTCCACCAAACAAAGTGCATTTTGTAGGTGAATAACTAAATTTCAATCTGATGCCTGAACTGCAACCCAAAACATAAGTAATTGTAACTTACATTATCCTGATCACCAATGTCACCTATGTGCATACTCTCAATGCATATGACAAAGTTCTCCTTCATGTAGCCGGGATTCTACCATTCACACCGCGCCGCGCATTCAAGCATGAAAAGAAAGCGCAACAAAGATTAGCAAACACTTACGTTGTCCTCGTCGCCGGCATTATTGAGATGCAGACTCTCCACGAGCACGTGAAACCGATGCTTCATGAAGGTGGGATTCTGCAGGGAATCGGAAAAGGAAACGGGGATTTTAACTGGGAGTGGAAGTGCAAGTTAATACAACGACAATACTACGCTGATGCTTACAGTGATAACGGTGCGACAATACGGATACGCATTCCAGGCCTCCTCGTGTATCTCCAGGCTGCCCTTCGGCGCCATCAGCCGAATGAACGACGGCACTTTGCTGGCGAGATGGTAGATCTTGTACGTGTACTGGCCGGCGTTGTACTTGCCGCCGAGGAGCGGGAAGTTCGTGAAGGGCTCATTCTTCAACACTTCGATGCCCTCGCCGCCGCCGGTGTTGTCCTTCGATGCCTCAGCTACAGAGTACAGCTGTGCAACTTGATACTAAGAAAGAAACAACAAAATGTTGATTGTATTTTTAAAAAGCGGTGTTACTTTAAAAGTATAGGGAGGAACTTAATAATTTTGGTATTGCTAGCTTCACAATGAACAACACTATGATATTTGTAAGAATCCTGGATGTTGGATATTCAGGAGTCGAGATATAACCTCGCAAAGTTCGTGTGTCCGAACTGTAGAATCGAGACACGTTTTTTCATTTGACTTTTGTTTTAAACACTGATAACTTTATAATCCTTTGAGATATTGCAACTGAACAAGGTGCATTTTGTAGATTATTAACTAAACTTTGAGTTGATGTCTAAACATGGTCGATTTTGATGAAGCAGTGCCAAAGTAAAATATAAATGTATGTGCATATTTTTCTATGTCGCAATTTTTGTTTAAAACGTTGATAAATACTCAATGATTTGCTATATCTAAACAAAACAAATTACATTTGGTCGCTGTATAAATAAGATTTAAGATGATACGCAGCTTAATAAAATTTGATTAATTAATTCTGAAATATTCAACATTAAAGTTCATAGTCATAGTTATGAAATTACCATAATTCGCCATTTTTGTTTTCAAAGCTCATATCTTCTAAACGAATGAAGATATTTTAAATTTCAAAATTGCATTTTGAAGTTAAGTAACTAAACTTTAAGTGAATTAAAAAACATAATCGATGTTAATGAAGCAATGCCAAAGTAAACATTTTAAGTAACACACTGAGCAACATTTTTTCATAGACTTTTTGTTTAAAATGCTAATTACAACTAAATGCTATGAGATATATAAACAAAACAAATTACATTTGGAAGCTGGATAAATAAGCTTTAAGATGATATGCAGCTTAATAAAAGTCGATGAATTAATTCTGAAATATTCTACATTAAAGTTCATATAGTTATGAAATTACTATTCTCCGCCATTTTTGTTTTAAAGCTTATATCTTCTAAACGAATGAAGATATTTTAAATTTCGAAATTGCATTTTGTAGTTAAGTAACTAAACTTTAAGCGAATGAAAACATAATCGAGTTTGATGAAGCAATGTAAACATGTTCAATGCCAAAGTAAACATCTTAATTAACGCACTGAACAACATTTTTTCGTTGACTTTTTGTTTAAAATGCTAATTACAACTAAATGCATTGAGACATTTAAACAAAACAAATTACATTTCGTAGCTGGATAATAGTAGATTATACCACTAGGGTGTAATGACTATCAGTAATCACGAAGGGCGACGTATTGCGGAGTGAGCCGCAGTACTCATAAAAGGGCGTTGTATACATGGCAGTCTCATTAATCACTGAGTGATTAATAGCCGTCTCATTAATCACTTATAATAATTTATAATATTTTATTTTTTAGATTGATTTTTAGATTGATTTCCATAATGTTAATTTAAAAAACTGCTCTGACTTATTATGTAGCAATTCAAAATAAGCAAAATAGGATTTGTTGATATTTATAAACCTCACAGATAACGAGATATCTTGCATTAGAAAAAACCTTAAATGTAGGCCACCCACATGCCCGTTAATTCGGAAATATTCAACATTAAAGTTCATAGTTATGAAATTACTATAATCCGCAATTTTTGTTTTCATAGCTCATATCTTCTAAACGAATGAAGATATTTTAAATTTCAAAATTGCATTTTGTAGTTAAATAAGTCAATTTTAAATTGAAGTCTAAACACAATCGATTTTAATGAAGTAATGTGAAAATTTTCAAAGCCAAAGTTAAAAATTTTAATTGACGCATTGAGTAATATTTTTAATGCAAAAAATTTTGTTTAAAATGCTGATTACAACTAAATGCTTTGAGATATTTAAACAAAACTAAAAGTATTTTGTAGCTTTAAAATTATTTGTAGTTTATTAAAATATAACTGATTACTATTGAGGTATTCAAGGTGCAAATAGCCATTTTGTTTTTCAAAGCGCACGATTGGAGATAATATGCATTTAAAATTTCAAATGTGCATTTTCAACAGCTGAATATCTAATTTTTGCATGGAAACAAACATGTTAATTTATAAACCCAATCCATCGGCAAAGTTGACTATTTTTCTGTTATACAAAAATTTTGAAAAAAAAAAACGTTATGGGTTAAAATGCTTATAACTGTCAAACTTCCGAAGATATTTCAACAAAACCAAGTGTATCATATAGCTTATTAACTAAGCTTTAAATTAATACCAAATCATGTTCATTTCTACCGTAGCAATACTAAAATTTTCAATACCAAAGTTCAAAATTGAAATTTACGCTTTGCGTAATTTTTGGTTTAAAAAGGTCATAATCATAAGTTGTCATAACTTTCAACCTTCTGAAGATATTTCAACAAACCAAAGTGATTATTATAGCTAAATATCAATCCTTAAAATAAGCACACAAACATTTTAATTTCAAAAGGTGCAAAGTTGCAAAAGTAGCAAAACAGCTCAAAAAAGCATTAAAAATCAAAATGTTTGCCTAAAACTTTACGTGACTAAAATATTTATTACCTCGTCGACTGTGAGTGGGAGGGTGACACGGCTGAAACACAAACAAACAACATCATTAGATTCATTTGCCATCAACGCACTGATACGCTGATACCAAATGATAGATCAGTGATGATAAAAATGTAAACAAAACTTCGTGATACGTGATGGCTGCGATTTGGCGAAATAGTTACTAATTACAGAATGAATTACGCGCCTTGCACGCAGCTAACAATATAGTGGTTAAAACATTAAAATAAATGAGAATCAAAAATTACTATACATGTAATTAATTACGAAAATTACAACATCATTAACTGAAAATGTAACAACCCGACTGATTCATTACGCTCACACTTTATTACATGTTATCACATTTGTTATCAGAAGATTTAAGCAGACTGCCTGGATGTGATGAAACGATGATAGTGTTTAAAAAAAAGCTGGCGTATTTGATGTGCTAGATGCCACTTGTTCCAGCCATATGCTATTTAATGATATGATAGAGACGATAGAGACGATAGAGACGGTGATAACGAATCCCGAATGTTATCGAAAAATTCGAAATTCGAACAGTTTGTTGAATGTAGAATCCTCGAATGGCTCGAGATAGTCTGTAAGCGAGCCAATCCCAAGGTCAACACGCGACCGCGGTGCGTTACACTTGCAATTTGCAAATTTCACATTTCACAAAGCGTGAGCCGTGATTTCGTGATTTGTGACTAATCATCAATTTGTTGCTCCGTTCGTTGTGCGAACTGGACGACATCAGCAGGAATAAACAAAAGATGACGCAAACAATAACTTGTCGATTTCTAGAAACTTCCAGTTACCTACGTCTTGTCTGGCTATTGAATTTTGCTGCGGTTATCGTTTTAGTTTTAAGTTATGTATCATTATGTATCACGGTATCACGAATTTGATATTCGATCGTCCTTATCACGAAGTGTGAAGTGTGAAATGGAGCAAGCCAACTCAAGGTTACGTTACAACCTCCAGCACAACGAAATAAGGTTAGGTTTGTTCGATTCTTTTTCGCGTTTGTGACTCTTGGTGCATGGAGAACTGACTTGAATGGCATTTATGAATAATATACAGTACTCACTATTCTTTGATGAGCATGTTGCTGGCGTTTTGTGGTACTGGGGTGTGTTGTGTAGAACTTGTAGATTAAGTTGGCGCTGCGACTGCGAGGTCGACTGCGTGGTGGCCGTTTGACTAGAGGTAGAGGCGGTAGAGGGTAGAGTCGTAGAGCTTTCCCGACTTCTTGGTGGAGTCTGCGAGTGACGGGTTGCAGATGCGAGGTGCAGGTGCTCCTCGGGCGACGGAGGAGAAGTGTCGGTAGGGTCGTAGTGCCAGCCAATCACACCGCGCGGCACCCCCTGCAGGCCTGCACCACCAATGGTCCTCGTCTCCTCGTCACCTCGTGCAGGGTTTCAGCGCTTCAGGTACAGGTACACTGTACCTAACACTTGATTTACGTCCCTCGTCCGATTGCGAGCTGCGGCTGATTCGCTGACTGCGTGGTGACACTGGTGACCGTGGACTGCGGTGGTGCGAGTTTGCGAGTCGGCGCGCGCCGTTCCTGCTGGCCTGCTGGGTGCTGGCACTGCACACTGCTGCCCGCCCGCGATGACTCAAGCGCGCTTCGGCGTTCTTCGTGCCCCTCCGCGGTATTTCCCTGCTGCGCTGCTGCGCCCGCCCTGCCACACTGCGGGATTCAAATCTTACGCCCCGATGACGTCAATACACAGCACTACCACCAGCAGCAGATTCGAATGCTTAAAATCGCCTCAAAACTCAAAATTCAGTTCACTTCCAGTTTTCAGCGTTCGCCATCTTGTCTACTTCGTACAACTACAATTTTAAGTTCATCTGAAATTTAGAATATTTATGTTAATTACATACCTAGACCTAGCGTAACTCCTCAATTATTAATACGTGAAACGTGAACCTGCACACATGTTGCATTCGATGATTCGATTCAATCAGCGAATTCGATTAATTGCTGGCCTCGTTTTATTGTATGACCGTGTATGACGTTGACGGCGAACGGGGCGAACGTGACATTGACATCTTGCACCAACATTTATCTATCTAGTGACTTTCATTTACGAGTCGTATTTGTATCACACATCACAGTATACAACACAAACGTGTTGTGTTGCTGTTGTACATTATTTAACCGATTTAAAATTTAAATCATTCCATTTGCACACAAACGCAAATCTGAGCAAACAGCAAAACTATTCAAACAAAATGGCGCGTGCGCGGCAGTAACATTTCACCCATGAAACGCGGTTGGCCGCACTGGGCAAATATCACCAGATTCAGGGGAATATCACATCCATCACAACTTTTGTTTTTTATCGTGACTTTTATATAAATATACTTAAACTTCAAAAATGTTCACTTCTTTCTCTCTCCTTTTCCACACTATTACTAATTCTTATACTAAATATTCAGCGATGCTTGTCGTGTGCTAATCGTGCTGCTTGTGGCCGCTGCAGGTGCCGCTTCTGCCGGGAGATTTAACTTGTTCATATTTTGCATATCGAGCTGCGCCTGAGCGATGTCACTGAGCGCCTCTTGGATCCTCTCCAGCAGCTGTGTGCCGTGCCGCACGATATCATCAAGGCGTTCGGCGGCGTCCTGATTCTCGCCCTCCAGCACTTGCAGACTTTTCAGCTGCAACTCCATGGAGTTCTCCTCACTCGGCAATGACTCAATTAAAGTGTCGATATCTTTAGCGCAGCGCGCAATGAGCGTCGTGAACAGCTGCACATAGTCTTCCTGCGACTGTTGCTGCGGTGTTTGCGAGCCACCGCTGCCGAATTTGCTCGGCGAGGCGAACTGCTGCAGGATTCCTATGCTATTGCAGAAGTGTTCTGCTTGCTGTAAGAAAAACCGTGGTATAAAGCCCCGTGAGGGTGTCAGAATGATAAGGTATACCTGGTTGATGCAGTCTTGCAATTGCGTGAGTCTATCGGCCATTGTTACGTAAAAAAACCGTCGTTTTCCATATAAAAACACATAAAATGTCCACTTTCTTGCGGACGTGTGAAGGGTGTGAAGAAATGTGCAGGAGTGTAGGTTATGTTTCAAAACAGTGAGGGGGTTTGCGACTTGGATGAAGCTACCCGGGAGCTATCCAAGCTACTCAATAGCGTCAATAGTTGAAACTCGAAAATAAGGATGGCGTTCGTGTCATTTGGGTTGAATATGCATGACAGAGAAGATCTATGAACCAGTGGAGGTGGAGAGTGAGATGGATGCAGCGCAGTGCGCAGCAAACAGCGCTTTGCTGACTGCGTAACACTGGTAATTGCAATTCGTATTTGATAAGAACAGCTCATGAGCTGTGCATATTTGTAATAAATTGTATTATTTAAATATAACCTTTATATGCGTAATATAATTACCAAAATAAAGAAAAGACAAAACCTAAAAATGAACCTGCGCTTCAAATTTCCGCCAACGGGACGGGTTTCAACTATTCCCGCGCGATTTTGAAATCCGGCAATACCGGAAGCTAACCAAGAGATTCCGGTTGTACATACTTTACTGTTACTGGCAGTTGGCTTGGCGAGTTGGTTGTTTCGTAGTTTTCTTGTCCAATTTTACGGAAAGACTTTTGTGCGTGAAATCGTCGAGTCGAATGCGTTGGTAACCATCGATAAGATGACCAAGAAAATGCCCCAGCTGCTCGCCGACTCCATCAAGCTGAAGGAGAAATCGCTCAACTACATCGAGGCGGTGTACGTGAAATTCACCTGCCGCCCCCAAACGGACCACAAATGCCACGAAATGTAAGAATTGCTCGACCGTGCTCAAACTCTGGAAGCCAGCATTGAGGAGGTGGTCAAAGTCGAAGTACACACCATAAAAAAGGAAGTCACCCAATCTCGGTGTGAGCTACACTTTCAACCATCACCATGAGATACTGCAGCAAGCAAAGCGTTACATTGAAGTACAAGAGTTTATGAAAGCAGCTGAAATCCCATGCATATTCCAAACTGTGAAGTTTGAAGAATACAAAATGCTCATGCAAAAGCTTCAGGAGCATGCACTTGGGGTGCAGAGGACATTCATCTCTCACCTGGAGAAGATGATCAAGCAGCACTTTGAGTACACCTGTTCAGAGACTAATACATTAAGCACTTATTCACTGAAGGTTAAGGCAAACAATGACAGAGTACAGCAGGCAATTTTGGCTTTGGCTGTGATTGGCAGGCATGCATTTAATTAGCTGCTGCTGCTTATTTGGAAGATGCTCACTTGCATTGTGCAGAATTCATCACAAGTGAACATTTCTGAGGGGGAATGCGCAATTAATGGGAAGAGAGGACACAGGGACAATTATGACGCAGTTTTTGCGAATTTATGCGCATTCGCTGAGGTTTTTACACTAATCCTTGGGCACCAAACATACTCTTATGGAATTCATCAGAGAAAAGACACTGACGAAAAATTGGGCACTTTGATTGTGAAGGATTACCTGGAGCACACAATTCTCGACACTGAAGCTGGTTTAGAAACGTATCATCAGGTATGAAACGTATAAAACAAAAGTTGTTTATAAAAAAGATTCCTACCTTACCGACGCGGCATACTGTGTGTTTTAGGTGGAAGAAATGACAATCGCCCAATGCGCAATTAATTGGAAGAGAGGACCTAGGGACAATTATGACGCAGTTTTTGCGAATTTATGCGCATTTGCTGTGTTTTTACACAAATCTTTGGGCACCAAACATACTATTATGGAATTCATCAGAGAAGACACTGACGATAAATTGAGCACTTTGATTGTGAAGGATTGCCTGGAGCACACAATTCCCGACACTGAAGCTGGTTTAGAAATTCTGTATAAAACAAAAGTTGTTTATAAAAAAGATTCCTACCTTACCGACGCGGCATACTGTGTGTTTTAGGTGGAAGAAATGACAATCGCCTTGCAAACGAACCTAATTTAATTGGGATTACTCAACGCGGGCAATGCACACCTCACGGATTACGTCACTGAGGTAAAGGTGCACTTTGTCAACAAAAGATGCGTGGCGCTCAGGGCAATTGCCGTGGATTTGATGCAAAAAGACCTGCATCACACCGTGAATGTCGGCGTGCCGTACGATCCGACCGACATGTCATTCAATGGCTTTGCGCAGTGCGCCATCTCGAA
>JARJDQ010002249.1:0-29987 GCA_030264215.1 Geostiba sp. GC000077 | reverse complement strand
GTTGATCTGAAATACACTGTTTTCAAAGCCACCGTATTGAGCGGAAATCATTGTTTTCGACTATGGCAGCAGATAAATTTTAATTAATCTCTTTTCGACTCTTTGACTCTTCGAATTTGCAATTTTAAGTTTTTTGTTGCCCACGTACTGTCAATATAGACATAGTGGGAAATGCAAAGAATCACAGTTATAAATCGTTCTTCATGCGATTTGTTAGTTTAGTTTAGAGTGACTCGTGATTTTGCTAAAACTTAATTGGTCCTTTTGGGTAAGTGTTACTTGTACGTGGATTACGTTGGCAAAACAAGATGTTTGACATAAATAACTATTTAGATCGCGTATTTTTATAGTTTTTGTAGATATGTAGTTTTGTAGACCAGTAGACACAAATGATTGACTGGATATTGCATAACCTCAGAATCATCTGTTGCCATTCGTTCAATTTCGACGTGCAAATTGTGATTAAGAATAGACGGGTTGCTCTTCGATTCCAAGCGAAATGGATTTGAAGTGCTGCACAGCGAACGTGTTTGAAATACATTTGCCTGTTGCATTCGGAGATGTGGAGTGGTCCTATTGCTTGCTGCCCACCTAAAAGGAAGCCACCACAGCGGGCCGGCGCGGCGCAGCAGTTTATGCACGCGGCACCACGTTGTTCCAATATCGCGGCGTTTTCTAAAAATATCGGGGCGAAATTATTAAAACCGCCGGCGGCTCGTTTGCACCCGTGTGATGTGTGTGCGTATTCGCGCGCACTTCTCACAGTCGCACAGCGCCGCCGCCCATTACAAGATTTTCCCATAACATTTTCGACTAGTTGAATTTTCACTCCGGTGCCGTTCGTACACCTCCTCACCACCTTCACTGCCGTTTGTGCTCGCCCAGTCGTCGCGTCCCGCTCTATAGTGCCAGGCCCGCTCTCTGTTTGCAAAGATGGGCGACGTCGATACCTTTTCGAATTTTACGGTCACCGAGAAGAAGACCAAAAAGGTCAAGAAGACCACCAAGCGCCATGAGACCTCCGGCGATGGTGGCACCGAAGTCACCATCACGGAGATCGAACGCAGCACCAACGGAAACCAGGGGTATGTGGGTGCCATTTTGTGAAGGCCCGCCGCTCATCCGGTCCAATCTCTCGCGGGAGGTTCGATCCAATTTTGGGTTGCTTACTTACTTGATTGATTGATTTAATTACATGATATGTGTTCGTTTTTGTTTCACATGAAATCCACAACCAAAAAAAAATCTCTTGTGCATTTAGCCGCCGCGGACGATAAATTTGCCAACCAGTTGACTTGCTCCCCCCCAAATTTCCAGCAAACCATTTGCTCGCGCGCTCATTAAACTCTTGACAAAAACTCTTTACAACATGGCAACACGTACCCCTTTGTCTCAATCGAAAGGTATAAACATTGTACATAGACTCTACAGTTATATAATAATTTTAAGACTGATAATGATAATTCTAGACCTAGACGTTGTGCTTTGTACATATTGCTTACTTTTTTGGTGTTTTTTTGGCCGCTGGTATAAAACGCATTTGGCACAATTTGTTGCGTTTGTTTTTCTACTATTTTTGTACTTTTCTCCACTCTGCTGTGCGCTCTATGCAGGGCAGTATAATAATTACTACAATTCTAAATATAAAGTGCGCCTCGTCATTCCGATTCCCAGAGAGAGACGAGAGGTTTTGGCCACGGCTGCGAACTGCAAAGTTAAAAATATCCTAAATGTTTAATAAGCGCTAAAATGTACATATTTGAAGCATTTTCGCAACATGGACGAATTTACTATACGCTTGGCTGAATAAAACCCAGATTAAATCAGGCAATACTCATGTGCCGATGTTGACTATATTAACTCTACTCTTCCCCCTTTTTCATCTGTACATATTTCTTGGATTGCCTTGCCGATTTACTGTTTTGTGTTCCTGTTTCTGTGTCTCTTGTGTTCGTTGTTGTTGCCGGCGCCCGGATGCTCATGAACTAATTTGACATTGCGCTGCTTGCAGCTTATTTTCAGTGGCGAATACACGAAGGCGATGAACAAGGACTGGCACGGCCAACACTTTTGCTGCTGGCAATGCGACGAAAGCCTCACCGGCCAGCGCTACGTGCTGCGCGACGAGCATCCGTATTGCGTGTCCTGCTACGAGTCGGTCTTCGCCAACGGCTGTGAGAAATGCAATAAAATTATTGGCATTGACTCTAAGGTAATCCACCCAGTACCCTGAGACCTAGATATGACTCAATAAGCACACGAAAGAAATGTTTCGTTTTCCCCACCCGGTATTGTGAAATGAGTAATGAAGATAGAGAACCAAACTTACATCAAAATGGCTGCCTTCCAATCCCATGCTCATCCAGACTCAAAACAAGTGAAAACAAGCGAATCTCCGCCATACTATATACATTATTACTTCTGTGGCGGAAGAACTATAGAACTCGATTTTTTAAATTGAGATATCGGTGGAGAAAGATTTTTGAATTATACGCCATTTAGTTTAGTAGATAATTTCATTTTCTTGGAATAACCTCCCAACAACATATTTCACTCCATGTTACCTGCAAAACCTCATATTTCCACTAAGAAAACAGATAGATCGGAAAAATTTACCAAATTGTAATATAATTGGCGACTTTTTTTGTCTATGAACGTTAATACTATCCGAGCACTTTTCAAATTTGATAAATAATTGTTGAAAGAAAGATGAAGAAGTAGAAATGCAGGTGAAGATGAAGGGAAAAATTGTCGAGATTTGAATTTTATGGTGGCAACCAATTTAGGATATGATTGGAGAGAAAAACCTAGGAATTGCGAACTTCTTTGGATTTCACTTACCATCAACAATAATCGAATTTGTGTAAGTGGACGAAAACAAAACGGTACCATAGGTTGATTATAACTAGAGGTGCATCTTATTTTTTACGAATTTAAACTTGAAATGCTTAATGCACAGCTCGAAGCTTGAAACTTTGTATTGCTCTAGGTAATTTTCATATGATTCCGTACGATGGCGCCACGGTAGGTAACCCGATAAGAAGCTCACAGCTCCAAAGAAATTAGAAATTGGTAATATATAAAAAGTATAAAGATTTCTTATTATCGCAATCATGAATGAAAAAGCACCTTTTAATTAATCAAGCAAGCAATTGATAAACAATCAAATTTGAGTCAATTTCTCGAAACCACAAAATGTGGAGTTATCTAGTTCCTCCGAAACACCACATGACTTTAAAATATGTTCTCTATTCAAATCCCTCTTGTATCCTTGCACCTCGTAGATGTTTAAACCTTCCCAAAGTATCGAAGGTGCAAAGCAGGGATGGAAAACGGTTTTACGAAACCTGTTAAATTAACCGGTAACCGAAATAGTTAAGAGAAATTTGCGAACCGTAACCGAGAAAAAATTGGGAAAAGAACGTTAACCGAAATAATAATTAACCGGTTATTAACTGCTATTAGCAACATTGAAAATTTTCCGAAGAGCACCGAACACGTCTACTTTCGCGTCGATTCATGTAGAAGAGGAAGGGGTTCGCACTTTACACCATAAGACCGGTTAAATTAACCGGTAACCGAAATATTTGGCTAACCGTAACCGAAACCGAAATATTTTTTTGAAAAGAAAGCGAAGACTGAAAACCTTTTTTATTTTTCTCGTTCTTTAACCGGTTAGAACGTAACTGATACTAGTCAACGAAACCGGTTCAAAAATTAACCGCTATGTATAACGGTTTCCATCCCTGGGCGCATATTCAAAAGTTTCGCCCGGGAAATTTCCCCGACGAAAACCATGGTAATAACTATTTTTCAAATGGAAAAACTCGGTTATCTTGGTTTCCACGGGGAAATTTCCCGGGCGTAACTTTTGAATAAGGCGTGAATAGGCGCCCTGGTGCAAAGTCACGGCTGTATCGAAGATACAGCCAGCCAAATTACATTCATTTCACCACTTCTGCATCTTTCATCGCGTGATGCTTATATTTTCGTATTTTTAGGATTTGTCCTACAAGGATAAGCATTGGCACGAGGCGTGCTTCTTGTGCACCGCCTGCGGCGAGTCCCTCGTGGACAAGCAGTTCGGCTCGCGCTCCGATCGCATCTACTGCGGCCGCTGCTACGATGAGAAGTTTGCATCGCGTTGTGATGGATGCGGCGAGATTTTCCGTGCTGGTAAGAATCATACATTATATGATTATCATCCTTGATCCTCAGTTCCTCACCATTATTAGCATCAATTATGGTGCTGTATATTTGGTAGCCTACATTATAGTGAAAGCATAATGTAAAAAAAAAGTTAAAAGAAAAAAGAATCAAAATTCAAAAACCTCGATGATGCGCCCGTCCAAATTTAAACGATGATGTAAACAAAACGAACATTGCGAACATTTTGTACGTACACACGCGTACACACATATGTTAATATGTATGTATGTTGTGTGCTTGTTTATAAATCCAATCGATTTTATCATGTTTTAGGAATAGAATTGATCTGTGTTTGCTAATGTTATGCTAAGCAAGGCAGATCGCACGGGTAATAAATCTAGCTGGAATAATAAACATCAAATAGCGTTAATGTCAAGTCAAAAAGACTAACAAAATCACGCTTTTTCAAGAAAATTATTGTAAATAGAAGACGCCGCGCGAATAGTTTTCTGACTAATCGTTGGATTTACTTTATGTCTTAAACTTAAAGAAAAGAACGGACTTTTAGTCAGTATAAACACATTTCAAGTCAAAGGCTTAACACTTTTTCGATACATTATTTAGGAAGCAGTGTCCTTTTAACTTAGTTAGATCATCGGTGAATAAAGTAAACGAACTTCAAGGTTGTTATTACATTACATTAGATATTACTTCTTATGATGCCCCAAAATAGGCATTGGACGAAGTATGAAAAAATAATGCAATAATTTAAGGCAGTATGCAGTATAGTAATTGCTTAGTCTTTATACAAAGTTACGTGTCGTTTGAAGCATGAAGCGTATGGAAATTTATTGATTAAACAAGCGACACATTTGCGCGAATATTTTTCTCACATTTTAACTTTGTTTTTGTCACGTGCAGATACTCGAATCATGATGTTGGGTGTATTTGCGCAGTAGCACAGTAATTAACCTGCCGCTGATTAGCATTGAATCCCACAACATGTCAACATTGCCAAGTGCAATTATGCAATATTTATTTTTCTTAAATTTTGGCATTCCACGATGTTAACAGGCAACGGCATAGGACAATCAGCGATGAGAACTTTTGTAGTCGTCGCATGGATTAAATTTGTCGATTTGGTGGATTGGTGGAGTCGCGTGCATGACGATCGTGCTTCGCGTACTCCGGCTGAGTGTGCGCCGCATGAAACCGATGTAGCCTTCTCCGGAGCACGAAAATTGAGCGTGTGTGTAGGCGAGACACACCAGGCCAAACAACGTCGGATCTTTTACCATATCGTTTATACCTACGCGGTTTTATGCACGAGTACCCCAGGCGGCACCGCCACTGGGTATATAAAAGAGAGTTTAACCTTCGTTGGCGGTACAAAATTGAAGTTTATTCGATTTGGTCGTTCGTCGCGTTCGCGCGCGTTATTGTTGCGGAAAAGACGCTCCGTCGTCGTTGGTCGCCCTCGTCGCGGACGAACAAGCGCTTCGTAATCAGTGAGGCTTCATCATCGTTTCAGTGCGCGTTGTTAAACGCATATTGTGAATTTGTGAATCATATAAAGTTACCGGTCACGTTCAAATAGAAATTTGAGCCGCGAAGATGGCAGGTGTCTTGAGTGAAAAGTTCAAAACGAGCATGAATCTGCAGACGAAAACCGTCGGCGAGGATCGGATACGACGTGCGCAGGAGCGCGACGAGGAGATCGCGATCCTGTCCATGGAGTTGCCGGGCGATGGCAGGACCTTCAAGTGCGCGCTGGGAATGGATTGTCTTAAGGGAGATTGTTACGATATCAAGCCAGGTGTGAATTGTTTGAATTTAACGCAATTCCATTTTTGGCGCGTTACGCTCGCGATGTAGGAAACTGCGAAAGAATGTGAAACTACTCCACCCACGCGGTGATTAATTTTACCATGTTTGAAATGTTTAAATGCAAACAGGTGATCAATGTTATGCATAATTCTTGGAACGACTTACTTAACACCTGTCGTTTATTTATTTCTCAATGCTCTGACTTTTATCGATTTTAATATTTATTGAGTTAAACGCTATGCATTCGTAAAGTCATCCATATAAATATCCATCTGAACCAGTTTAGGGTTTTGGAATGCGTGTAATGAACAACTTTCTTTCAACCCAATCCAATCCAATTTACGTTGGTGGGTCATGCACTCATGCAATTAAGGCACCAACGTGTACAACTGCACAAATAGCTTACGCTCGAGCATCGTACGATTAACATGTCATAGGTCACAGCATGCAGTGCTAGTGCCATGGTAATCTAATTAATTAACTACACATAAAGCCACATAAAGTTTACGATCTCTTTGCCAATACCAACATTAATGAGGCATTGATACTTGGTACTCATAATTATAGAGATGATTCAATCAGCAATGATTAGTGGAGAGTGGAGAGTGAACCGAGCTTGAAACATGTTTTCACGCTGCTTAGCAAATGCCCGATATGTTCAAGATGTGATTTGATAAATAATTATCGAGTTTAGCTGCGATCTGCGCATTGTAAAAAAAAGTCCTGCGCGTGTGAGTCACCGCTCGAAACAGAATCGCTCCATGCACTTATCGTTTGCATACGACCTAGCCACCTAGCGAGTGCCTCTTACATTTACGCATTTGCATATATTATATTTTGACCAGCATATCGAAGTTAATTAAAGATAAAATGTAGGTAGATGTGGGTACACAAATTGTAACACTGATGTTAAATTACGGTTGCAGATAATTGCAAATTTCATTGTACCCATTGTAGTACCTCATTTTAAAATATGATTATGTTTTACAACATGTTTTATGCGAAAGCGATTGTTTTAAGCTTTTGAAAGTGCGAGACAAAACGTAGGAGGTAGGATGCGATTAATATGTAGGTCAAGCGAGTATATATTTTTCAATATCATAATTATTTGATTGATCTTAATGACGGCCGTTTTCGTGTGGGATTTTAATCGGCGTTTAATTTTTTTCTCCTTCGTATGTAATATTATATAGGTACAATAAGTTACATTGTAGAATGTAAAAAAGTAAAAGTTGATGTGATGTTTAATTACATCTTCGAGGCACAATGTAGATGTAGAATGTACAATTTAGCATACGTTTACTTGAATCTTGATTTCTTGATTTCCTGATTTTCGATGCCTGATTGAGCAAATCGTGACTGCTCTTTGCGCTTTGCTTGATTCTGATTTCTGAATATTGATGATGTGTTTTGCACGCAGGCACCAAGAAGATGGAGTACAAGACAAGGCAGTGGCACGAGAAGTGCTTCTGCTGCGTCATGTGCAAGACGCCCATCGGCACGCAGAGCTTCATCCCGCGCGAGCAGGAGATATACTGCGCCAAGTGCTACGAGGAGAAGTATGCTACGCGCTGTATCAAGTGCAACAAGGTAATTTTATACTGATTCATGATGATTTCATTACACATATGACATGTCACCATGAGTCCATGACCTATGATCAATGAATAATCTTTGATAACACTCAAACGTGATATGGTAGGCAACACACATTGCTCACGCTAGGTCGGGTGTGATCGGGTACCGAACATGTAGCGAACAAAAAATGGTTAAGGCCGGTGCACAACTAGAACTAGAACGAACTAGAACGAAATAGTAGTATTTCGCCTACTTGCGCAGGAACGCTTCTTTGCTTCTTCAAAAATAGGGAGGAAAGGTGAGCGCGAAACCGCGAAGCGGTTGAGCGCTGCAATAAAAACGAGCAAGGACTTCTTTTTCGCCGCTCATCACAAATATTTAAATTCACAATTAATTTATTAGTTTAACTTAGCGCTGATTACTGTAGCCGCGGCGTTGATATTTGACATTCACAAAACGTCAAATCAAAAACCTGAAGTCACGGTTTACAAAACAAAAATCAGCACCAGCACACTTAGATCTTCCGTCCAACTTTCCGTGGTTGAAACAAGCCGGGCGCACCGGAAAAGCGTAGCAACGGATTCAATTGTTCCACCACTAGAAATCGCTCAGTTAGAGAGTTGGCGGCGAAAAACTGAATTCTGGCTTGCGATTGGCTGAATGTCAAAATTTTCTGACATTCAGCCAATCAAAAGCCAGTATTCACCAGCACAGCACGTTGGTAACCTCTAAATATCTGTTTTAGGTGATTACAAGCGGAGGTGTGACCTACAAGAACGAGCCATGGCACAGGGACTGCTTCACATGCACCAACTGCCAGAACAGCCTGGCCGGCGAGCGCTTCACCAGCAGGGACGACAAGCCCTACTGCGCCAACTGCTTCGGCGAGCTGTTCGCCAAGCGCTGCTTCGCCTGCCGGAAGCCGATCACCGGCATCGGCGGCACCAAGTTCATCTCGTTCGAGGACAGGCACTGGCACAACGACTGCTTCTTCTGCGCGTCGTGTCGCACCAGTCTCGTGGGCCGGGGCTTCATCACCGACCAGGAGGACATCATCTGCCCGGAGTGCGCCAAGCAGAAGCTGATGTAAAGCGCCCCCCCCCACCCCCATCCAGTACGATTCATTCGACAACACTACTCGTCGATACCCCACCCAACACTAACTTAAAACCACCATAATTAATAGGCATCTACGCGCACACACACATTTTATGTAAATAAGTCTCATTTGTTAATGAATAAACATGCGAAGAGTTGATCAAGTTTAGCGTGCATCGTGCACATCAATGGAATCTCCAGAAAGAACTGGTGTTTTTCCCAGTTTTGTACACAAATAATGCAACGTAAATGCCTTAAACTCATCATAATCGCTTTTCTATATCTATAATATACTCTAAAATGTAATCGTGCGACAGGGCTTTTTACAAATTCGAATCAGTTTGTAGACAAGAGAGCAACATTATATCAATCGTACATAATTCTAAATGAGCAACGTGGCCTTATTAGATAACAGAGAAAAATATATATCGTCAAATAATTCTAATGTGTTTATTTAAAAAGAAAATGTTTAAGTTTGTTTGATACGGTTTGGTTTGAAGCACAAGACTAGGCAGGAATGCTAGCAAGATACGGAACGTATACTTTGAATGGATGACACACGCAATTTGACAGAAACGCATATGAAACAAGCTTAAATCGATTACTTTAAGAATTTTTAATATAATTGTATAAAAACCATGAAATATAGGTATACTCCATATGTTATTGTACTATTATAAATCTTAGTGGAATATTGTATTATATTTGCTTGAAAAGCATTTATTATTGAGCAAAAATTGGTGCTACAAAACTAGTTATTTAGTATTCGTATTTGCACACATGACAAACTCACTTTTTAAGTGAACACACCTACACCAACACACCAATACACATGAAACATACAATAGAAAATATCAAAATACATGATCTTGAATCGAGAATCAGAGAATCGTAAACACACCAAACACTTACATTACACGACGCTTTGTAACTGGACTACCTGAAAAAGAAAAAAACACGTGAAAATGGGAGAACATTATTATTAATCAAATTAATCTTATTAATTTAAATTAACTTATATAAAATAACTTGTGTGTGAAGAGAGAAGAGTTCAATCAAATTAATGGATTGTTAATTGTTTACTGTTACGCTTTTTTAAAGTTTTTATGTATATGATATACAGGGCGTGCTTTGCTTCAAGTTAGAGAGATGTTATATTATGAAATAATTGATGATAGATGCGCAGGCACATCCAAACATGCAAGTGAACAACATCATCAAGAGAACAAGTATGTAATTAATAAAGAAATCATATTCATTGATTTAAATAGCACATATTACTCACAGACTCACAGTGTGCCGTGCATCAACAGATCAACATTTATCGGTGTTGGCCGGTCCACTTGTGTGACCTGTCCTCACGGCCGCCATTGGGCTTCCTCTCAAACTGTGTATATGTACGTTGTTCGAAGTGCTGCCTGAGCATCGACTGTCCGTACATCGGCGCCATCATACCATATCGAGGCATGATGGTGATGCGCATCGGCTCATTGGTGTTCGCATTACGCACTCGCATCGGCTGCTTGTACATATTATAGTTGTTCGCGTTTGGATGCTGGCTGGCGTTGTAGCCTTTATACGGCAAGATGCATGCGTAGTACGGGCGAGCCTGGCGCTCCGCGTCCAGTTTCATCTGTGAACACAAACCGATACTGATGCAAGTAACTGGCAGAAAGAACGCTCGGTTTTGCCGAAGCATGAATCGTGTAAAACTGCAAACCTTCTTGCTTTGATTGTGCAGCTGATAGTTGCAATTTCCCAGATTGTCCTTTGGCAAAGGAATGCCGAACTTTTCGCGTACCACCAGCGGATGGTCATTCACGGCGACTGCTAAATCGATCAATGCCTGTAAAATTAGAAATGCATATGCAGAGAATACAATTTGTGAAAATGGGATGTTAATTCGTATTATACGTCTTCATTCGGTAGCTTCACTTCGTTTTGCTTGTTCATTTCGATCGCCAGTTCGATGTCTTCTTTTTCAATGCAGACGTCCTGTGTCTGCGCCTTGTATTCGTCATCATCAAGGCACTTATCTGGATCAACCAATTTCTTGTCGGAATAGTATGCAGATTGCTTTAATAACGCGACTGCCATGTCTGTAAAAAGTAAAATTATACTCACATAAGTGATGGGAAGATTATGTGCATTTTTACGTACTTTCAGCAAGGCTTGTTAAAGATGCAATAACTTCGGGATCTTCACATTCCATATTCATGGCCTTCAGCATCTTCATAATATCTTTAGTCATTGGACTAGGTGGTTTTTCTTCTCGAATTGGGATTTCTGGCTCTTCAATCATTGGGAATTGCTTTTCGTACAAATTCATTGCACACATCTTTGCTGCACTTTATTCGCGATACGAATGTGAATCCTGCCAGTAACTCAACTAATAACAGTTTGTGTTTTTGTTTAACAAAATCATTCCCTTTTTCATTTATTGCAATTGCACAGCATTCTGGATTAGTGCAATAACACAAACAATTGAAGATCATTTTTAAGTTTTATCTAGTAGTCATTGACCATCCTAAATTTAAGCCCGCTGCACAACATCTCGTGAACGAAAACAAAAAGTGAATTCTGATATGCGATTGGCTGAATGTCAACATTTTCTGACATTCAGCCAATCGAAAGACAGACTTGATTTCTCGTTCTCGTTCACCGGCTGTTGTGCAACGGGCTTCTGTCGTACACGTAGGATTGGGCATTTGTTTGTTTATTCACCGTCGCGATTGTGAGACCACATCGCGTCGCCGGTGCCTGGCGAACAAACAAAAACAAATGAAGTATTCCTCAAATTCTACTGGCAGCCGCGGCGCCGCGTTCGCGCATAATCATAGCAAGCGATATTCATTCGGTCAGCTAAAGGCGCAAAGCAGGCGGTACTTGTTTGTAACTTTCAAATTGTTAGAAGTTGACAAATTGAGTTGAAATTGAGAATTTAGATGTTAATTAATAACAGGCGAGCTAAAAAATAGTGTTCGTACGTCTGGCTGAAACGCGTTTCGAGGCCCTCACCGTTACGTGCCCTCCCAAACTCGGCTCGCGCCTCGAAATCACCGCGTTTCAGCCCTACGTACGAAAATAACTATTTCGTTAGTCTTGATCGGGTTCACAAATGGGATCACAGGAACAAATAAGCAACGAGCATTTATGAATTATGAATTATAAGTTTTATTTTTTGCCATTCCGGAAAGGTATATACATGCAAAATGGTACAACTAGAGGCATTCGATATAAATACCACCAAAAGTCCTTATCGTATTTAATTTGTCTATTTTCTGTTGATTCGCCCCGATTTTCTTTCGTGTGTGAAGGACGTGATGAGTCATTTTGATTTGGGTCTGAAAACACAATAAATATAAAGAGGACACATATAGAGAAGGGTGAATCAAACAATGTTTACCCGGAATGGTTGAAATGAGCTGAAATGAATGAAACGAATGATTTTGATGAGAAATTGATAAGTTATGTCTAAATTGGTGCCATTGTAAATGGATCGTGTGACATATGGCATATGCACAACAATCAGTATTGTTTGGTTGGCATGAAGCATGGAGCATGGCGTATGGACACTCATCAAAACGTTTGATGACGAATCCACGTAGGATACCCTAATCTAACTTATGTTGCAAGTTAAATTATAATAATTAATGTTATTGTATAAGTAAAAGTAAAAGGGAAAAGTTTTACTCGTTTTACTCAACATATGGATTCCCGAAGATAAAAGTTGGATAGTTAGTTAATGTTATCTAGTAGTTTAGAACTCTTCTCAACAAGTTTTCATTGTTTCACATTTGAAAAACGGCACTGACCTTGAGAGACGTATCGCAGCTCCACAGCCGCTCAAGCGGTCGGCTAGCGAAACAACGCGATACATTTGCACAGGTTTGGTGGTTCGTTTTCGTTCGGTAGTCGAATGCTGGTAGTGGCAGTGAGCTGTGCTAGAGTCTGCTAGAGTGCTAGTGAGCGAGACATGGCTCGCTCGTCTGCAAGTGTTGTTGCCTGTTCCGGTTTTGTTTGTGTTATAAATTAATAAATTATCAGCGAAATAGAGGCGCGCACCACCCGCCGCCGGCTTAATGCAAAGTGCAGGTGCAGCAAGTGTGTGTGCCGCTCGGTAAAAACAAAACACCGCGGAAATGGAAGTACTTCCAGGTATAGCAAGAGTTTCGGAATGAATGAATCTGAATCACAATCTGTACAGCCACCAAAAAAAAAACACCTAAGAACGAAAACGAGCAACACTCTCTCAGCTCGCCGCACACAGAATCCACTGAACAGAATATGTCTTGTTCGTGTTCCCCGTAGTCGTTTGAATCTCTGTTCTCTGCAATACTGCAATTGAATCTTTTAGCGTATTTATAGAGCGAAATGGGTACGACACCAACATTTCCAACTTATTTCACAGATGCAAATCTCATTCGTTTACGCCGCACAGGCACCACACGGCTTTCAGATGCACCTCATTTTAGACCACACCTTTACAAATAGAAATATTGCTTTATGCGCGCACATCTGCATGTGTTTGTGGTCGTGGATGATAAGCAATTAACCTGGGGCGCTGATGATGTTTTCTTATTGATGTTTTATGTGTTTTTGGTTGTGGCACTTTTCGATTTTGTTGAGAATTCATAACATAGCATTGGCCTTATGAATATCAACATAGTATTTCATGGTTCATTGACCACACAAGTATTTGTTTTGATTTTAATCAGTTGCAATTGTTTTATTGTTTTATATTTTATTACTAACGCTTATCGCACATTGTAAATACCGAGTTAGTTTTTTTTAATGAATGCCAGCACATGCTTGCAAATAATATTAGTCAAATCATTTGCAAACGTTAAATATTTGTGTTTCATGATTTTCAGAGGGAGTCAGTGTCCCTTTAAAAAAGGGCCCTGGCCTTTATGAATTTCTTGTTGAAGCTGAACTTCATCATTACTTCAATAGCTTTAAGTAAGTGACATTCCACAAAAGAAAACAATAGAATAATCGAAAATTCGAAATTTCTAATCCGAACATTTGTTTATAGAAACACATTAAAAATCGCTCATCCCTCACAATTGAAGTTCACCACTGAGGGTGATCTTACTGAGCTTGGCATGTCCAAGCCGGAAATTCGCCGATTGCGGAAGTACTATGAGAAGCACTTCCCCAATAACTACCTATCAAAGTTCAAGAAGCTGTTGCTCACAGCCAGGAAGCAGGAGAACAATGCATCTGAAACAATGCCCTCAAATGACAACATACCCATCAGCCGAGCGCCCCGAGTTGCCAGCAAACATATTATTCCAGCAGCGAATATCACCGTGAATAAGGAGCTGGGTGTGGGTGAATTTGGCATCGTCCAGCAGGGTGTGTGGTGCAACGACGGCGAGCGCATCCAAGTGGCGATCAAATGCTTGGCTCGCGAGCGCATGCAGACGAACACGATCGAATTCCTCAAGGAAGCAACCATCATGCACTCGATCGATCACAATCATATCGTGCGCCTCTTCGGCGTCGTACTAGACACGAGTTCCTTTATGTTAGTAACCGAATTGGCGCCGCTGCGGTCGCTGCTGGAGTGTCTCAAGGAGCCGAGCCTCCGGTCCAGCTTCCCAGTGCTGACGCTCTGTGATTTTGCCGTGCAAATCTGTGATGGAATGCAATACTTAGAAGCTAAACGACTGATACACAGGGATTTGGCAGCGCGGAATATTTTAGTATTTTCGAAGAACAAAGTGAAGATTTCCGACTTTGGATTGTCGCGCGCGCTCGGCCAGGGCAAGGATTACTATCAGACGAATTTCAACGTGAATCTCAAGCTGCCGATCGCGTGGTGCGCCCCGGAGTGCATTAGCTACTTGCGATTTACGACCGCGAGCGATATTTGGGCGTTCGGCGTGACGTTGTGGGAGATGTTTTCGTACGGTTTTCAGCCGTGGGCGGCGTTGACGGGCCAGCAAATCTTGGAGGCGATCGACGAGCCGAACTTTCAGCGCTTGGAGCAGCCGGACTGCTGCCCGCAGGAGCATTATCAGCTGATGTTGGACTGCTGGCGGCACGAGGCAATCGCGCGGCCGCGCTTTATTGACATCGCAACGCGCCTCATTGACTGTCGGCCGGAACAAGTCCAGGCGAAGTTGGCATCCGCTGATGCACCGCATTTGTTGCCCTATCGCACTGGCGACGTTATCACTGTATTGGACAAAATGTACGTTTTCTTTCGGCTTGGTCCTATGATTAGTTGGTAAATTGATGTATTTGTGTAGTTCCCATCGTCCGTACTGGAAAGGCGTAACCGCAAACGGCAAAACAGGCCTGTTTGATCCCAGCAATGTGGTGGCGTACCTAGGCAGTGATTTACCAAGCGCCACGTTCATGCGCAGCGATTCCACGCGCGCCTCTGCCCGGAGGAAGCTGCGCAGCGAGATGATCAGCGCACCACAGGGCGACCTCAAACACACCGGGCACGTAGGTCTAGACGGGGCGTTCTTTGGCGATCTGAGCTTCCTCAACGGCGCCAAGGTTGATGTAAGTACGCTGCATCTGCATGCCTCTACAGGCTTAGTTTGTTAAAAGGATCCATTGAATACCTTTCAAAACTAACCCTGTATACACGCTGCACGTGATGGTTACGAAACGCATTTACAGTACGGCGGCATACCGACGCAGGTCGTCGCACCCTACCGCCCACATGAGGACATTGAGGCGGCGCCGCTGCTGGACCCACCGCCGCCGGCTCCGGCGCCCGACCACGAGTACCATGAGATCAGCGATGAGGAGAGCAACCACAGTCCACCGCTGGATCTAGGACCATCGTTGATGGCTGAGATGGAGATGATGCTCAACAACTTGGGTATGTCCCTTTTTGCATTTTCTGCTCGACCCTTGACCCTTGAGACATAATTCTAATCACAATTAGGTCATGCACCATCATCCCCAGCAGATCACGAAGGCGCGAATAAAAGTAACGAACATCGCGAGCGCATGAACAAGCCGCGGAAGCAGTCGCAATTGAAGGCGATCTCCTCGCAGGATCAAAAGACGTTGGACGCGGCGATGGAGTTTGTGAATGAGCTGAGCGCCCGTTCCATGAGCGCCCCAGCGCCGACAACACCTTCTTCGCCAAGCAAGCGCAAATTCAGCTTTCGATTTCCTTCCGTATCGGAACACCATCACCATGAGAAGCCGGCAGAGAGGCGAACGTTCTCCGAAGAAGTACAATCAACGCCTGATTTACAGGTAAACCTAACCTTAAAAGTACAAACTAACAAGTCTTTACTAATAACAATTTAACTCTTGCTCCTAACTCGACTCATTCTACCGGAACGTTTATTATATTTTTTTGAACGATTATTTATAAAACAGCATCGTTTAAGATGCTCTCTATCATCGTTAGACGATTTCTCACAAACAAGCATCCGCTTGCCATTGTGGGACAAGGCATCCGCTGAATTTTGCTTTGCCAAGTCGCGCGAGCTGCTATCGAAGCCTATCATGGGTTCAGTACAACGCGGCACGCACAATTCGTGCCGTGAGCTTAACAAAGTCGACAATGCGTACGCCCGGAACCTTGAGTCGCGCTTCCAAGACATGTCCATCGATCACATGTCCATGTACCCATCTCATATCTATCGCGATCGCACACTGACCAAGTCCGAAGGCATGGCGCGCAAAACGTACAGAAACGATTCAATTCGCTCCTCGCGCTTCAATGCCAACAATCGCGCTTTTCTCCTCGACGTCCAGCCGCCGCCACCATCACCGTTTAACAATCGCAATCACGATCCCGATCGCGATCGCATGTTCGAGGAGCGCTATACCTACGAACAGACGTACACGCCGATTGGCACTTATGACAACGTTTTCGTGTACGACAACCATCGTTTTGATAATTTTAACGATCCACGCCCGCGTG
Organism: Geostiba sp. GC000077; assembly: GCA_030264215.1. Lineage (NCBI taxonomy): Eukaryota > Metazoa > Arthropoda > Insecta > Coleoptera > Staphylinidae > Geostiba > Geostiba sp. GC000077. The sequence continues at coordinate 13,426 of JARJDQ010002249.1, read as the reverse complement.
CGATGAGCTACTCCGAATCGCAGGAGATCATGCCGACGAAAAAGACGATTGGCAGAAGTATTCGCGATCGTAATCGGCGCAGACAATCCTATAATCCGCAGGCGTATGCGCAAAGCAGCAGCAGTGAATCGGATTGCACCAGTTTGGGATCGGTGGATTTGGATTGGCGGCGTCGCAAGCGCCTCAGCAGGCTCAGTGCTTCAAACAGCAGCATTCGCTCCGAGATGGTGATTCGCTCGCGTAACTGCATCGCTGCGCATTTGTTGAAACCCGACTTTGCCGGGAAGATTCTCGGCCGATCGCCACCACCAAGCAACAGCGCGTTAAGTGGACTCAGTCCAACGAGCGCGTCGCGCTTGCAGAATCACGAGGACGACTCCTCATCCGATTCCAGCCTTTAAATAATGCAACAAGAACCAGAAAACAATCAAAACTCATGAGACTTTTCTTTCAACCACACCATTAAAATACTACTCCGCCTTTGTTAGTTTAATCGAATGACACTTGATAATACTGTGACAGTATACAAATGAAACTGAATTTGTCCGCCCATTTTATAAAACTTAAACGTACTACACTTAACTCGGACTTAACTATAATCACGATTGTAATCATTACATGCGTAGATTGTGAACACTTGGAACACATTTATATACTCATTGATGTCATACATTAACACAAATAACTTTAGCGCTTACTAGAACTTTTCACACTATAAGCAATCAATCTAGATTTAAATCATACTCTTAAAATGGGAAAATGGAGTTACCGTTAAAAAGATAACCCTGTATACGTTGCATAGCAAGCATTTGAATCATTCATTAGTCATAGTTTAAGACAACAAAGAGCATTGTGTTCATTTGCATTCATTTCGATTACAAATGTTACAAATAGCTAAGAACAGTAGTTTTTGTTAAGACTGTTAAGACTGTTAATTCATGACATCTCTGACAAGCATGAACTTACTCGCTTTCCACTGTAACACAATACACGACAATTGTTCCGAAGATGAATCACTAACTTTTGATAAGAATCATTAATCATACGATAATGTGATATTTTATAATGTGCGCTGAACGAAGGCTACTATAGTTCTCTGCCAGTTTGGAAAAGAAATGAAAATGTAGTTGCAGAGTTGGCGTTTTGGGTCTTCATTGGTTTTCACCTAGCTTCTTCTTGTATCATTGCGACGTTCTTTTGTACTGTCGACTGTCGCTCGCTGCATCTGCATCCGCATCAGAATATGTTACTCTTACTATCAAATAATATAACTTACACTATTGCAGTTGTTCGCTCAATTAACTTAACTTTATTTGGTTTTGTTTTTGTTCGGTTGTTTGCTTCTTGGTTTGATTTTGTTTTGATTTCATCCTTACCTCTTCCCACATCTTAACAGAGTAAAGTGACCGCTGAAGCGCAACTTGCCTACCAGAATCTCGTCGATGGCCCTGCGAATTCAGACATTACGCAGTTCATGAACACAAATCCACTGAAACTGCTCCGATCTGGACCTCTGCCAACGGTAAAACCTCGCCAGCGCACTTCCACGCTTCCCAATTCGCTGTCGAAGACGCTCAATCAATCGAAACCGAATTTCAATACGTTGGATACAAAAAAATCTGGTACGCAATGATTCAATGAATTATACACCTCTTAGACAATCACTTCATTAAGCAAATATATGATAGGATCAGCCGCTTCTTTAGACCTACCCAGAGAGTACCCACAAGATTTGGACCGTTTGAAGGAGAATGGACGTTTATCTGAGGAGAATCCAATTCCTCTGCCGCCACGTGATCGAAACAAACCCTTGCTTACGTCCAAAACACGCCATACGCGCAAACATCCACTCATCATCCCATCCTCGAGCATTAAATCCACGCTCAATAAGTTTTCTGCCGTCACACCGCCCATTTGCGATAGCATGGAGTCCTTCGATCACACTGATTCCGCTTACACCAACGACACTGAATCGATTCACTTCGAGCAGCGCATCGACTCGGAACTCGCAGCTTTGGATGATTTATCCGGCGAGCAGGATTCGGTTGATGCGCCAATCGATGCGCCTGCTGAAGGTGCACAGCTACAGCGTGATTATGTTAGTTGTGAAGACCTTTTGGAGTTTGCTGACGCCAAGCCCAGTTCGAGAGCGCGAGGCTTCGAATCGGACGAAGTACGATTGATGTGTAAAGTGCTCGGACAAGAAGTAAGTTTTGCACATTTTCCGCTTTGGTTACCTTGTAATCAAATACATCGTAATTCAAGGTGAGTGCTGACAACTGTCTTCGTGCGTTGGAATTCACCAACTGGGATGTAGGCTCGGCCATAAAAATATGCAAGGTGCAGAAAGTTGTCGTCGGCGCTGAATTCGTCGCGTGCAATGACGCGCTGGTGGCGAACGGATGGGACGAGAAGAAAGCCGCACAATGGATTCTGCATCAGGACAATGAAGTGCAGGTATAGTATATCCATCCTATGAGAGTACACGCCAGGCGCCAGCAATTGAGCAATCGAATCAAAATCATGTTACCTATTATTTTATTTCTGATTAGATCTAACATGCAAATGAATAAGTTTTGTTTGGTGATATTTACTACGACTACGAGGATAGTTTGGGCTTTTAGTATTTGCTACTAAAAGGATGTATGTCTTTAATCTCCTGTATTCGATCTATTGAGTGCATTTATGTATCGTTTCTACAGGGTGTGTTATAAATTGCGGAAGAACTACACGTGGCGCTTTTCTTTGGTTAATTAATACGAACATGTTGTAACTCTTTTCGTGTGGCCACACGAGTTGCGATTTTTTAGGTTACAAATATGCATATTAACAAAATTCTTTTTCGTTCCACAGTCGCTGTTTTAAAAATCAATCTCTAAAGTCAGTTTTCTCTTAAATTGCATCTATCCAGAATGGGCTACACTTTAAATTCTTGTTCGTGTTCGATTTTTTTTTACAAAAAAAGAATCGCTACTTTGATGACCTCGTGTGACCAAACGAAGTGACTTAGAACATTTTTTTATTAAGATTATCTACTCAGAATTTACCAAAGAAAAGAGGCCAGGTGTAGTTCTGCAATTTTTAGCACACTCGTATATGTGAAATTATTGAAGTGTTATTTATTTGAAAACTATTCGAATTTGGAAAGACTTGTTTTATATATTATATAGATATTTAGTCAGTGTATTATACTCATACTTCATATTAATGCTACTACAATTTTTTTTGTATAAAAACAAAGGCAAATGTTGCTATTTTCCATAAAATGAACAATTTATTACAGCACAGAAAGTTCACATTAATTAAGACTAAAATCAAATTCCATCGTTTATAAAATTTCACCCAATACTAGTTGTATGTTTGGGGAAATTTCTTTGGTACAATTTCATTTTCTTATATTGCACAAAATGGCCAATTATAAACGCTACAAAACAAATCTAATAAATTGTAACTTATAACTTACAGAAGTATCCAATAATAAATAAGAATCACAAAACAGTTATTTTTCCCTAAATTCATAATCTATAAGTTAATTAGTCTAATTTATTTACATTTTCTGGTAACTTGCAACCGTTTTGTTTCATCGCGCAATAAAATTGGACTAGAAACGCGTTAGATAATAAATCAATTCGTGTTCGAGCCGTTGAGCCGATTGAATTATAATTTTCTTTACAAATATGGCACATGGATCAAATCCACGGTCGTTTCATTTAAATCAATAATAATTAATGTTAGATGCAATATGTACACATTTTATGTAATATTTACATTGATGCGCATTACATTAGCGGATGTTGGGATATTTAATGCCACGTTCACCGCCAATATAATGCGTCTGACTTAGATTATGACTAGAGTGACGCTTAAGATTTAATTTGACTATCATAAACATGTTTTCACGCACATTTTACATATGTTGAATGTCGTACTCGGCTTACATTTTTTGGTTTCCGCATTTTCCTCCATCGTAACATTTAATTTTTAAACCCACACGCGTTTGAGCTTAAATTACAATATATTTGTTTGGGCACAGGTGCTTTTTTTTCGTTTTGTTCAACAACAATTTGTTCCCGCATGCGCATGGCGCATGCAGGAGCGGTAAAAATTAAAAACGTCCGCATCTTTCTTGCAAAACGTAGAAAAGTATAAAATGACTAGTCGTTATCAACTTACATACGTAAATGTATAGTAATCAGTCGGATAGAATTAATTCCTGGTTTCGCGTTTTGCAAACAACTAAAAAGAGGGTTAACACAGCGCTCCACGAATCGATAACAATTTTGCGCCAATCGGCAGCGCCCCCCGTGTTTACAAGCTGAAGTTGTGATTGAATTCCTTAAACGGAAAGGACGCCTCGCCCAAATACGCTTTGATGCGCGTCGGGACAAGCAATTTGTCCAAATCGCGCTTGCTGGTAACGCGCTTTACGATCACCGCGCGACACCGATCCTGCAAGTTGACAAAGTCCCGCTTCATGGTGTCCAGCGTCATCTCGGTCTTCGCCGCCGTGGAGCAGACGATCGGATAGAGGCTCTCCTTGATGTCGTTGAGGCCGCGGAACGCCACGCCCAGGCTCTTGCCGTCCTTGTAGTAGGTGAGCGTGCCGGCGATGCCGTCGTACAGGATGCCGATGACGGTCGCCTCGTTCTCCCGAAACGGCTTGGTGTAGTGATACCAGCGGCCGCCGTGCCACAGCAGACCCTTGTGCGACAAGCCCCAGCCGTTGTTGTCCTCGCCGAGCAGATTGGTGAAGGCGTCGGCGTGCAGGCGCGCCTTCCGCGTCCCGATGCCGAACATCATGCTTGTCCCGAAGATGCGCTGGCTGAGCTGCAATTCCCAGAAATAGCGGCCGTTGTTGAGGACGCGCGTCCCGCGCACGCCCGCGGTGCCGCTGCTCCAGTTCGGATGGAAGTGGGCGACGTTCGACGACTTGCCGTAGATCTTCACCTCCGGACTGCGCTCGTACCGCGACCAGGACCACATATCGTCGCAGCCGTATCGGAATGGCTGCGCGTCCACCTCCATTTCTGAGAATTGCGCCTCCGATTGCTATGCCTGTGGCGACTCGGACCATCCTTCTTCTGAATTCGTCTCAGAAGATGAGGAGGACTCCACATTTCTAAAATTTAAATTTACAATTATTAGAATTATGTTTTGTTTCATACGCATCACATGCTCTATGTTTTCTGTCGATCGCTCAAAAAGTGTTGTATATTAATATTTAGAAATGTTTAGTATTTCTGAGACCGTGGCGCCACCTCGTGTCGAAGGCATGAACTTCACAGCTGCCGTAAAAGTGCCATAACGCAAACATTTCTGTACATGTACAGAAAAGTAAAACTTTTCGCACTTTTCGATCGATCGGCGGGAAAGTTGATGTATGATATTACAAACATCATGTTCCGTCATGCTCCGTATCGATTTTTCTGTGTTGTGTTGCTTCTGTTCGCCATGTCTTTAAATTCTGTCTCAATCTACTCTCTCTCTACACAGTTTATTACACCTAAACATTCGAGACAATAACGTGATGGTACAATTGGTCTGTGCGTTGTGCGTAGAAGAGTAGACAAAAGGTTGGCGTAAATTTTTTAACATGTCTGGAAACTGGAAGTCATTTTCTGTGGGTGACCAGAATACGAAACACCCCTATCCGGATATTGCTTTGACGAGCAAAGCATGAGTCAGTCGGTCGAGGCGGCGCTCTCGCAGCAGAAAAGCAGGAGCGATCGATAAGGAATTTCGGCGCTGACGGCACCGCGTGCGAGCTATGCCACGTTTGACCAGGCCTCCTATCGACATACACCTACGCTTTCCTAATTCCTAACAGACCAAACAATAGATAATCCATTAAATCCACTCTAAATGTATGTCTCTCATTCAGTGCGGGACAAATTACTCGTCTATTGATTGTTTTCTCGAATGTGTACTAACTAAAATATCGTCATTTTCTAAAAATACACCTCATTAATAGATTTAGTTCGCTTTAAGAATGGGGTTGGTTTGGTCAATACGTGTGTCCTCGTGTCCTGTCTTCCTGTCACTTGCACCCTGTGGCCCTGTGCTGAGCCATCCAGCGCAAAAATATGTTCATAACTCTTCGCCCTTCCCGAAATCTGGAACGACTTGTTTGTACATCTATGACGCTGAATATGATGTACGGTTCGCGTTTCATGTCTTGAACCACCCCATTGTATCTGCCTGGCGAGAAGGGTCGGAACTCGGAATCCAATCCTGCTGCATGTGCTTTTTTGTTGCGGCGCTCGGGCGCTCTCTTCCGCAACACGCTCGGCGGGGCACCCTCCTCCCTTTTAAAAATCCCATGCCCCGAAACGAGTATCCCTTTAATTACGCTCCATAAATGCGAGTGTCTACTTAGCGTGCGGTGTACGGAGCTGCCACACGCACGCGAGTTCCCCAACGTAAAACAATGACTCAATGTTTGAGCGTTTTGAGACTTTCTGGGGCCCTTCCGCCACTCTGCGCTGGCGCTGACGCTGGAGCTAAAAATCGAAATCCTCACGGGAGTCTGTGTACTGTATCTAGTGCAGTGGTAGTGCCCGTAGTGCCTACTTGTTACGAGTCTAGTCATATTGAACCGTTTTGTACATTGTACTGCATCCTGTTTTTGTAACTTTACTACTACTTTTTGAAGTATAAAAGGATTGTAAGCGTAATAAAGTACCTGGTAAAAATTGTACCTGCCATGGTGCGGTGGAAAAGCACTCTTATGGTAGAATAGTAGATAAGGCGTGTAAATATTGTATTGCTACAGAGCTACAGTATTGATTACTCAAGATAACAGGGTAAACGTGAACAAGTACTCTCCCTAATGACCCACCATATATTATACGGACAAAAACATTTAATAGACAGCAAAAAGTAAGTCACATTGAACGACAAAACGACTTGACATAAGAAAATTAAAAGAAATCAAATCCCTTAGGCCCTTACCTTGCTATGTGAAACTCTCCTGCAACACTTTTGCTAGATGCCGATGCAGCCTCGACGGTAGTCATCTTGATTTCGGCTGCGCGAGGCCAAGCAAGTGCGATGGAGATGCGAGAAGGAATCGGACGGGCTTTGTTGTGCCTTGTGTCGCGCAAAGCACACAAGGCCCCAAAGAGATACGCCGCGTGGGTGAATTGGGTGAGTGCACTATCGTGACTGACGTCGCGACGGCTCGCGGGAGCGCGGTACGCCGTCGACGCGCGCGCGCCGCTAGCATCCAGCGTGCGCCGATAAGTGACGTAAATATCATGTGGAATTATCCCCTGCGCATTGCTCCGCTCCTGCCGGCGCCGGGCGTTCGCTGATAGCAGCGCGCATCGGCGGCCCGCGGCCGAGGGTTGCCATGGGGTGGAAAAACCTCCCTCACGAAACGCACATGTGCGGAGCTCTGGGGCTTTCGCGAGCGAGGTCGATGAACTGGCCCCTGCGACTCCTGCGAGCAAGGGGTTTTCCTTTTTCCCTTCGCGAACACGCAACTACACTCACCATGTCTTATCGTTATCATCTAGACATGAGATGTTTTTACAAATTGATGAAATGCAGTGCGTTTTTTTTTTAGACGAAAACATAAAACTGAGTTAAATCTTTTCCCTTTGAAACTAAATTATGTGTTCCATGAGATGCATTGAGATTTACCATGGTTACGCGAGATACGAGATACAACGTGCACAATTACAAATATTTTGTAATAAATAAATAAGATTAATACTTTCCCAAATGCGAGCCTTTTATAAGTATCTTTGCGGATTCTGATAGGCAAGTAGACGCCCTTTAAGATGCATCCCGTCCCAACCCATTCACCACCCCGGAAATACCTAAAAGTCCACTTTAAAGTTTTGGTGAATTATTTCGATATTTCGACGACATTCGACAGATAATCCCTAATATTTTTTGAATGCACCCTTGGTTTTCAAGTTTCTTGGCGGATCCTAATAGCGAAGAACTCGCTTTTTACGATGCACCCAGTTCTAACCCCCGCAGAGCCCTGGAATTGTCTTAAAATCCATTCTGTACTCTAATCTTTTGATATTTTCACGACATGCAGCGGAAAATCCTACATATTTTCTAAACGCGTGCTCCTTCTTAACGTTTCTTGGCGGATTCTGATTGGCAAGAAGATTCTCTTTAAGATGCACCCCGTTTCAACGCCGTCAGGGCCCCGGAAGTTCAATAAAATCAAAATGAAACATTTCCGATTTATGTCCATTCTTTGCTTTATATTTCTCGAATGCAAGATCTTTATTTAAGTGTCTTTGCTGATTCTGATTGGCTGGAAGACGATCTTTAAGATGCACCCCGTCCCAACCCTCTCAGGGCCCCGGAAGTGTCTTAAAAACAAATTGGAAAAATATCAGATTAATTTACTTTATTTGCTTTATATTTTCCGAATGCGAGCTATTTCTTTAAGTATTTAGAGATTCTGATAGGTAAGAAGTTGCTCTTTAAAATTCACCCTGTCCCAATCCCTCAGGGCCCAGGAAGTACCTTAAAATTAAATTTGGAAAATGTCTGATTTATTCCAATATTTTCCTTTATATTTCCAGAATGCGTACTCTTTCTTTAAGAATTTTTGCGAATTATAATAGGCAAGAAGACGCTCTTTAAAATGCACCCAGGCCCAATCCCCTCAGGGCGTCAGAAGTGTCTTAAAATTAAATTTGAAAATTTCCCGATATCTTTCTATATTTTGCTTTATATTTTCCGAATGCGAGCTCTTTCATTTACACCTTAAAAGTTTCAAAATTGATGGTAAATAACTAATTTGAAATTAAATCTTCAATTGTTAATATGTTAAACTGTTGAACTGTTATTTGCACCGTCAAGTAAAATTTTAAATATTTATCTGGTGCTCCACTAATGAGCCTCTCAATAACGCCCCAGAAGAATAACTCGAGTAATAGTTCACGTTATATAATATACTTTAATTCTTGTTAAATAAATATTCATATAATTATAAAAGTTTTACAATCATAATCAATAATATAAAAGCATTAAATAATCACGTTTCTGCAAGTTAACAACAAACAACAATTACATTGGAAATGTTCCTTAAATTCGTATCAGAAAGCTTATTATTTCGGCAAGAAGTCATCATCCCAAGTTGGGAAGAGCTTCTTCAAGGAATCAGATTCCTCGCCCTGCTTCTGTACAACAATAACGCTCTCCTCTCGGTCGTATTTCATCAAATACTTGTTTGCGACATTCATGGCAAACTTTCTCTCAAACTCGTCGGCGCCCGCACCGATCCAAACATAAATCATGCATCCGTCGTCAATAAGCATAACATCGTCCCCAACGAGATCACTCTGTTGGAAGTGATGAATGACTTCCAAATTAAGCTTTTCACTTTTATCTATAACAGCGTGCACCATTTGCGGCTCCAGCAGTGGGCGCAGTGTATTTGCAAAGCTTTCGTTGTAATCTTCACGTCCGCCCAAAGCATTCCAAAATTCATCGGGTTCCGAACCTTCTTCAATCACCTCCGCATTGGTCACACCAGCGATTGTCTGTGCAAAGTTCGCAGCCAGTTCTCGTTCAATTGCATCACTCGTGCTGCCCTGCCATATCCAAGACATGCCTTCAGTCTCAACGAAGAACACCTCATCTGAAGCAAGATACTTCGCTTCTGGGAGTTGCTGGGTCGCACGGGTGTTGGCTTCATCTGTTCCGCGAATACAGTACATGTTGGTCGCACCCTGCAAATAAGTATCGTGATCGTGCAAGTTTTTGAATCCACTTGCTTTGCCTCCGAGGAAAATCACAAGTTTACCCTTGAAAATGTGCAAAAAGTGCTTGGGTTCGTTGCCTTGTGTGACACGTATTTGTATGGCCGTACCTCCAAGCTCCTCGTCCAATTTGACAGCCTGAATGGCAGAAGCTGCTTTCTCATCGGTACTACTTTGCTTGCCCTGCCAAATGTAGAGCACGCACTTGTTGTTGACGGTCTTATAGCGAATCACGTAGGAATCACCGCCGAAAAACATGCCGTAGTTTTCTATCGGCACAGGGACCAACTGCAGGTCTTCAATGCGGAAGACCTCAACCTCTCCCTCGCCATTGTCTGGCATGAACTCCTGAGCAGTTCCACCGCTCTTAACGACCAGCTTGTTTTCACTGGTGATGCTAAATTTGAATTGTGTGTGGGTCTGTTCAGTTTCCTTCCATGTTTTGAAATACTGTTTAAAGGAGCTGGGTTCTCCGAATTCCACCACACGCTGCACTTGGGTCCAGACTGGATAATCATGTAGCTTGAGGAAATTGTTTGCTTTCGCCATCGCTTGGGCCTTTTCATTGGCAGTGCATTTCTTACCAACCCACACGTACAGGTTAGAGTCGCACGTATCCAAAATGAAGCAGTCATTCGTATCCAACATGCTCTGCAACAACGGTTTCTGGCCGACCTCTTCCACCTTCAGGTTACCACTATCGTCCGAGATGCGGTACAGGACAACAGACTTCTCTTGACCGCTCTCGAAAGCGGCATCATCTCCACCTGCGTCTTCCTCGGCCAAATCATCCATGGAACCTTCACCCAAGGCTTCGAAGAATTCAGCCACTTCTCCCGACGAACTATACGCATCAATTATCTGACTTTGCGCACGTCCACCATGGTCCTGATCGCAGATTTGGTTGGCTGCACTGATGGCCTTGAACCTTTCAGCGCGTTTTGATGTGGGTCCAACGAACACGTAAACAATGGTGCCGATATCCAGGAGGAAACAATCCCCTTTGTTCATGGACGCAATGGAGACATCCACCTGCTTGACGCGAATGTTGCGCTTACCCTTGACTTGATAAAGCAGTTTTTCGTGCTGGTCGCGGTCGACGTGGTGGAAGCCAGAGGCGAATCCACCGGGCATGTAACGCACTCCTGATTTGAAGTGCGAGAGGAAGAGCTGAGATTCGTGCTCTTGCACTTCGCGATATTGTACTGGGGTGCCGCCCAATTGGTCGTCCAATTGGACGCTGAGGATAGCGGCAGCCCCAGATTCATCCTGAAAATTTCCATATTATTCACTACTTTTGTGTGTACAAATATTTACTGCTGATAAGATAGCATCCAGCTTCAAATTAGATTAGCATTTGCGCAGTATTGATCCACATCATTTTACGCACCTGTGAGGTTTCCAAACCGAGCCAAAAATGAATATCCCAACTTTTTACATTGTTCTTCTCTTTGGTCTAGAAGCATGGAAACAAATTAATTATTCACTTCCTCAAATGACTTTCTTCAAGTTCATACTTACAAATAAAATAATGTAGGAGTCGCCTGTGTAAAACTTTCCGTAGTCATTTTTCGGAAACTCAACTGGTCTGAAATTCTGAAACATGAAAACATATTCGTACAACATTTTAACACCAGTGGCACAACATCATAATAACGATCTGCATAACGTCAGCACTTCATCGTTATAACGTTGGTACTATATCATTATAACGTTGGCGACAGATCATGACATCGTCAAAGACACAACGTACCAACGCAGTAACGACGATTCGCCAATCAGCATTGGCCACCGAGACATTTTTGTATTGGGCCAACGTCTTTTGCTGACGTAATTACAACGGTTCAGGATGAGAAAGTGAACCTGGGTAGTATTTACATATAGGTATTTAATAAAATGTAGTTACTGCACAAATATTGATAACAACTTAGCAGTTACTAAAAATTGTTGGCTTCACAAAACTCCCAGTAGTCATTAAGTATACAAAGCGTTAAGCGTATTGAAGTGATAAGCGCTAAATTTAGGACGTTGTTAAAGCCTTGCAATAAAACATCAAATAGCCATTTACAGAAATGCCTTGAATTTACTGTTTTTGAACAAATTAAAAGAGGATAAACATATAGTATATGTTTTGCAGCATTGCCAGCTCGCCAGGTGTGTTTTCCTTCTTCCATGCCCGCAGTGTCCACAGATCCACAGAATATTTGTAACTTGACGAAATAGCACAACTTCCAAGGAACCTTATTGTTACGTTTCCGCTCGAACGGGTGCGGCATACGATACGCATTAGTTGCCGCAATTATTTCCGTCTGCCGTCTCTATTATGAATGTACTACCTATTCCGGTGACCTTGCTATGAAACCATTATAAACCACAACACGTGAATACACCAGTAACTTATATTCTACACATCAAAACAAAATATAAACAAACAAAGAGTCGATGAAAGCCATGACGAACCAAAATTTAAGTAGTTTGGTACACTGCCAGGATTCTTGAATAGCACTGTGTAATAAGAAAGCTCTCTGCAATGAATCGATACTTTATTGTGCGATAAGTGGGAAAAATAGGTGTGAACTGTGAATAGAAGTTAAAGGGCAATTCCCCAAGGGCCTATAGATAGGAATAGGACTGGATGGGCAAATGCCAGTTGAAAATCAAAGGGTTAAAGCACCGAAAGGAGTATTAATCGTTGCTGGTGCTGAGTTGAATTTTGTTCTTGTTCTTGAGCTTGTTATGATAAATTGCGGTTAGTATATTTTCTAAAAATGTTTTCAACTTACCTCAATGCGCCAAACTTCTAAACCGGGCGATTGCCCGGCGTTCTCGAATGCAGGCTCCATCACTGACTCGCTGAACGTGTGTGGTATTTGTGTTTTTGATGATATTTATCGATGGCATGAAGCGCATGAAACGTTTGAAGCGTTTGAATGCGAGTTTATAAATGCCGACGAACCGCCGATTCAACCTAGCACAACGCAACAACGCTAGCACGCGACGGCGCGTCGCGTTGTTACGATAATCCGCGACACTCCTCGACACCCCACCACTCAACTCTGAAACTAATGAGTTTTGTCCTAATTTCATCCTGGACATAGGGACGTAAAGGGATCTATTTTCAAAATGGGTGTAGTTTATTTCACGACTGTTTAGCATTATTTAACAGTATTCGTATTATTCGTACGTTTATACTTTAGTTGAAACTTGAAACTTTACATTTGATTCTCATTTAAACTCCACAAGCCGAAAAATTCAAGTATGTTATTTGCAAGGACATTCTTGGTTTCATGTGGTTTCCTTGTTGGGTCGCATTGGTCATTGAACCCTTCTTGATCTTCCCAGAGTTACAAGAAAAAGTTAATTATCACTAACAATTAACATCTCACCAGTATTAGTACCACTTACCACAGAAATTGTTTAACGAAGTGAAGGCTCTATTCAAAATGCAAAGCGATATTTGAAATTACCTAGCGCTAGAGAAATGTTCCTTGGATTCAAAAGTAAGGTCAGGACAAATTTTAAAAAAAGTCTGGCAACACTGTAATATCCCGGATTGGATGCGCTTCCGTCCTACTCTACTGCTCCGCCCCCTCCACCTGGGGTACGTTCGGAAACCCTACTCGGGGACTAACTTTCTCACTTTGTCGTTCGGAAACTTCTCCAGTTACTAACTGACGAGTGTTCGGAAATCA